>LLCB01000269.1:0-79587 GCA_001414345.1 Hymenoscyphus infarciens | reverse complement strand
TTATAATAGATATAATAGTATAAATTATATACTACTAGTAAAGAGATATATAAGAGTATACAGAATAATATATACTATTACTAAGCCTAATACTTAGAAAAAGAATAAATTAGCTTCTTTTAAAAGAAGAGTAGAGTATATATATATAGAAGTTTAAATAATATAAATAAAGAGTTAAATAATAATAGAAGATTTTAAAACTAAATCTATTCTAATATAGATAATAATAATATTTAGAAGCCTAACTATTATTATAGAGAGTATAAATAGAATATTATTATAAATATAGAGTTTAACTAGCTTTTATAAAATATTTAAAAGTAATATATTAAATTTAATAAGAAAGAAAAGAAGAAAATAAAAAGAGAGAATAATAGTAGAATATACTTTAAGCTTAGTCTTTTAGAATAAGTTAATTTTAAGTTTCTAGAGTTTTACTAGAAAAGAGAGAAAGGCTAGCTTTTAGTTACTAATAATACTCTAGTTTATTAACTATATATACTTTTAGTATATTTAAATAGCTTTAATATATAATTTAAAAGATAGTAGCGTAGTTATAGTAATATTTAGTATTAGAAGAGTATAAAAAGCCGATTTTCTAAAATGTCTAAGAGAGTTACTAATAGCTAGTATATAATAGTAGGTTCTAGAGTATATAGTATATAAGAGTAAGAATCTTAAATTCTATCTTTTTAACAACTATAACTTCTATACTAATCGAGTATATATAATTTTAGTATAATTAAATAGCCTTAATAAGTAATTCTAGTAACTTTAAAGTATAGTTAAGTATAAAAGGTGGTGGTGGAGTACGTTGAGTTATAATATATTTAGGCGTAAAAAGTCGATTTTCTAAAATGTCCGAGAGGGTCGCTAACAGCCACCATACGTAAGTCGACCCCTATTGGCATGTTGGTCTTACTGTTGGGTTGATATATCAAGGTCGATTTCTCCCAAGAGTTCTTTGTCGTTGAGTGTTGGTTTTGCATATGAAATACCCGATCGGGTTCAATTCACACACCGAGAACTCATGTGCTACGACAATAAAATATGCCGGATGACGGGAAAAGCACAAAATTCAATACATAAGGAGGGGCTAGGGGAAGGGGCTAGGGCAGCCTTGCACTTGTGAGGAGTACAGAATAGATCAATGCAGATAAGTGGAGAAAATTTGATTGCAAAGACTAACCTATGAGTCACTAGGCACTCGTCGTATTGGGGAATATATAAATGGCTCAATGTCCACTGAGTTAGGGGAGTGAAAGAAACGCAAAACACCATTCATCTGCACCGACTTCTCGTCCAATAACCAGATCAAAAAGCAAGGATTCTCACGCCCATTTTTCCTCATCGCACAATTCAAAATTTCCCAAACTAAGAGAATTCAGGCACCGGCGGAGTTACCCGTCACCGCCACATCAGCCCCTCATTACCGGAACCCGTCAATTGACATGCAATCATAAATTCGTACGCCCTCAATAAACCAAATGAAAAGAAAAAGCTGGAAGGAAATCAACAAGAAAACGGCCCTGCCGGAAAATAAACATGACCTATTTTTTTGCCACAGTGGCCAAAATCGACACAGCCACAAGAAATCGTTCGCACAAGGAAATTGCTCAACAAAAACTCTCATCCAAGAATTATAACACTCGTCGAAAGGCAGGCTCGTCTTGAAAGTGTCAGGACAGTGGAAAGGAGAGTCGCCAAGCTGTAACGTATTGTCGAGACACCTAACGCGTGCCTTTTCGGTGGTGAGCGCTCTTCCCTTTCCCTTCCCTCTCTTTTCTCCTGTGTCTATCTTCTCTGGCCTGGTCGTGAGGCCTTCTATCTTCCCACTCCCGCCTCGCCTGCACCTCCGTTGGCACAAAGCCGAGAGGACGAATATTTTCGCAATAAGGTCGTTCTGTATGCTGGATGAGGTGTTTATAATCCCTATCGTCAATAAGGTTCTGCTGCCGCAGATAATCTAGGACATGGAAGTCTGGTCGTGGATGGTTGACAGCTTGAAGATTTACATCAAGGCTTCTTCTGTCCCAAAAGTGTTCTCCAATATGTATCATTCGTCTCCTATAATTTGCCATGCGGTCGCCACCGGTCCTGGAGCTATCAAATTCGGCATCACAGAAGGTACAGACTAGTCTTGGAGGTGGAGCGTTTCGGAAATGGGAGGCGCCATGGGCTATCCATTGCTGGTGCAGCTCTGGTTGATACCGCACGTTGCAATCCAAGAAGGAGAACTCGCAAGGAAGATCGTACCCGCTCTCGTATGTTCCCATGATGAGATGATTCTCCAGATCCCAGGGGACCGGGTTTTCAGGAGGAGCGGTTGATCTGGAGGAGGCACTCTCGGCGTCGGTCTTACTATTCCTCCGCGAGAGAGTCGACGGGGCGGAGGATCTCGTGGTGGCCGATGAGTTTGAAGACTTTCTTGCCGTCGAATACGACTTCGTGTGTGAGGAGGGGTCGTTTGAGAAGAGGGACGATGATGGCCACGCCGACCTAGGAATCTGGCGCGGTTGGTCACTGCCGATAAGGCGTGGTTGGTCACTGTCGAACAAGAGTCGGAGTCTTTCTTGAGTCCCAGGCATCGCCGAGTGTTGGACGGGGGTCGAGGTCGAGGTCGAGGCCGTTGGCGTATGGCGTATGGCGTATGGCGATTCGGGACAGTCAACGTCGACGTTGACAGAAATCCGGGGTTGAAGAGCGACAGCAAAAGATATTTCGGTCGACTTGAGCTTGAGGCCAGCTCGTCAGCTCTCAACCTTAGTGGTGGTTGACAAGAACCAACTTTAGATGGTTGACCACCTGCACAAATGTTGTGGTGGAGGCAGCAAACGAGGAGAAGCTCAAGCGGGGTCGAGGGGAATTTTTTCAGAGCTCAACTTCGCTAAAAGTCCGGGACAACACAACAACAACCTCAACCTGGAAGCTTCGGGATCGTAACGCAAAACTTTGGAGGCGAGGGATGAAGGGAGTTATTGGGGAGATTCAGGAGAGAGCCAGATTGGATCTTGAAGATTTGATCCCTTTCAAAAAATCGATTCATAGGGGTCAGGAACATATATCACGTCTGACTACGGCCATGCAAGACGGGGCCTAAAAGACGAATCCTAAATCCACACCATCCATGCGGCCACTCTCGAGACCTCCAAGCGCCAGGGGATACTCCTTTTTCCAACCCTCGCTCCCTGGCCCAGTAGCCACCCATGCGAACGGACTGGCAGGTGATGCTTCAGAGGAGCAGCAATCGAGGAATGGAAGTGTTTTCATTCGCTCGAAAACGCTCTTGGTCACTTCGTTCACGTCTTTCACAGATACTCGGGAACCGGGAAACTTCGTCATTGGAACACCATCGATCCCACACTTGATCATCTTCCTGCACAATGCTGCAGTATTCCGTGTCCTGGATTGTAAAGGACCTCGGGAGGGCCAGACACGAACCATACGAACCGAAATAGGTACACCGAATGGGCCGCTCCAGAGCGAGATACAGGGAAACACCATCGTCCCTTTGTATTATGAGCTCTTATTGGCGGGCGTCGAAAGTCCAGATATGACGAGTGTCTCAGTTCTCCTCAGTTCTCCTCGATGCAGTATTCTGCAAAAATCCGACGATTATCCTCCAAGTGGAGGGCTTTCGTCCTGCAACTCTTTGTACCGCTTCCCGCCCATTTATGTGCGTCTGCGTGTTCATGTCTTCTTGGTAGCTAGGGTCCTCACAATGAGTGGCTCAAATTTAGAGGTGCTTTTCAGATTCTGTGCAACCTTTTTCTGTTCTAGACTTCATCAGTACGGAGTCACTTGACTCACCGCGGATTCAACCAGATGCATCCTCTCCTCTGCCTCTGGATGTCACGGGTAGTCACTCCGCATCTCATTATCAATGCTTGAAGAAATTATGCTGAATCTGATGCATTGCGTATAAGCTGTAGGACGGTAGAACAAGGAACTTACCACTGTGTATATGACGATGCGTGTCTTCTTTTTTCGGATTCTTCCCGGGTCTCTATCCTTTGGCGTTGCACGACTGAGAGTGTCTCTAAGTGGTACTACGACCCCTGCTTGCACTATATGGTGGCCACCAAATATTTTCTATTTTCTTAATGCCTCAAGGTACCTCTTGATAAGGGCAAATTTAAGGCAATTGATTGGCTTCTCGAATGTGTTGTGGTTGAAAGAAACCGATGTTGGGGGCTACTCGAAGTCTGGCTTGAGCGGGGGATGGCGATCAGCAAAAACTTTGGCTGGGAGAGCGACGTAGAGCCTCCAAATCTTAAGTCACATGAAAGAGCTCCTGTTGCTCCCGGGAGGTCAATCTTTTGCTGACCGGCTTTTTGAACTCGCATACAGAAGTTTAACCACCCTACCATCAGGAAGCTCAAGCTAGCTCTTTCATGCCTTTTACCGGACTTCGATCATGGAATTCATGGTTCGCGATATGCTTCTTTTTTCGTACGACTCCAAGATCCCATTTTGTTGGTTCCGGTTAGAAAACCCCCTTGTCTTGATGCGGTCATGTTTTCCCTAGACTGCATGCTCTAAAAGGTTGCCGTACAGCTGTACACCTTGCCCATACTATTTACCCCGAGGGTCTTCATCGTAGCCACAGAAGTCAGGTGCGATATATCTGATTCCTTGGCATATGGGGGTCACCTCTGTTCTTTTGATACCTTAACACATGGCTCGCACAGGTCATTATTATAGTGTAACTTACTCGAAAGCAGCCGCAGGTTTTACTGTTGGTTTTTTCGTTCACTTGGCACGACCTGTCAATAGGTGACATGCATAATGACCCCGCAAAGGTGTGTTCGATGCTGATTCGTGGTAACGCGGTTATCATTGTTGGATTGGATTGGGGAAGCCCTGATGCAGATCATCTGCTATCAGTATATGGATTGGCTGAAACGTCGAAGCGAGCTTTCGGCAAGATTCCTTGTAAACGGGATTCTTCGAAGACGGAAAGTTTGTGAAGGGTAAACGTGACATTGAATACTTTAGCTTCGTACCTACCTACCTCGCTCGTTGTTCTATCGTGTTAGGTCAATTTGAGCAAATTACCCTAAATACTTAGAACAACTTTCATATTAGCCTGAGTATTTCGATTGTCTAGGGTATACTAAAAAGTCAGAAAAACAAGATATTTTTATGCCGCTTATGTTGTCCACCGCGAGGGTTGGTCCTCTTCTACTAGTGCTAACAATATCAGATCCCTATACGACTTTTCATATATGAATCTTCTCATCTTACTTTGCTTTATTCACCAGTCATAGTCTCATAGAATTACCGATTTTGTTACTACTTCAGAGTTGACTTTAACTATTTTATTATAATGTTCGAGAATGATTGGATTAAGTGAATGTTTTGAATAAGTTCCAAGATTTCAAAAGTATAGAGTACTAGATACTTATCTCAATAACCTTTTCTTAATACAAAGCATCGTGTAAGGGTGTTAAATATATGCCAGCCTCAATTTTCGATGTCTAGAGAGTGGCTGAGGTCTCGGAGGCGTAAAGTCGAGGAAGTGAATTGAAAATCCAGTTTCACTTTCCAGAAGTACTTTGGGTGCCTACAATTGAGGAACCTTGGTTATATAGACATATATTCAACTCCAACGTTGGTCGGCATATCTCGTGAGACGACCCTGAAGAAGCCGAGTTTTAACCGTTTCTAGGCAGACGCATTTAGCACCCCAACAAATAATCTTAAACAAAAGCACCATCAATCCTCACTTCTCTCACCATACCCTCTCATTTAAAAGCACCAATTCCTTCCAAAATATGTCGAGAATCCGACCACTATACCCTCTCGTAACGAAATTAAAAACGAAAGCATGAACACCCACCCCGAAAAGAAACCCCGCCCCCTCCAGCACCGACCCCCCGCCAAATCCCCAATCGCGACCCCTCCCCGCGCTGCCCTCGGCCGCTCCAAAGTCGATCATGGCGATAACGCGTCGATAAAAAGTTGTGCGACGGGCGATAGTATTCACACAAGAAATGGGTCACCAGAAGAGATGGAGGAATCGGGACTTTCGAGTGCGACGGCATCAATAAGTGAGAAACAAGAGAAGGACCGGGAAAAGGAAAAAGGCGGCGGGAAAAAAATCATGGTCCTGGAACAGGAATTGGAAACCATGGCTAGTGAATTTGAAAAGGAATTGACTATCTTAAGTCATAAACTTAGCAACGAGAGGGAGAGCTCGAATTTTTGGCAGCAGAAACATACAGCGCTTCATCAGACGTATTTGCAGACTGATACTTCTTTGAGGTTGTTGAGGAGTGAGTTGGCTGCGCTTCAGGGGAGTCAAACAGAGAACCAAGAGAGGGATATGGAGGTTAAGATGAAGATTTCGAGTTTGATGCTGGATAGGGATGCGTTTCGGGAGGCGTACAATGAGGCTATGGGGGAGGTTAAGGAAAAGGAGGAGGTTATTGATATGTTGAAGGGTCAGGTGAGGGGATTGAAAAGCTGGGTTAGTAAAGGGGGGAGAGGTGGAGAGGAACAGGTTAGTGATGAGAGTGTTGGAGATAGATGGGGGAGGTTGAGCAATGGGTTACAGAATTGGGCTATTGTCAATTTTAGGAGGGTCAAGGTTGGTACGTTTTACCGGTCCACTAAGTTGGAGTTTTCTTTATCTCTATCCACTCTCACTCGATCATGATTTGAAGAGAGCATTGAGATTTTAATATTGGGGGTTTCAATTTCAATAATATACAAGCAGCTAATCACAGTCGTAGATACCGCCAAACCTGATCCAGAACAGAAAGAAGAATTGTTACGCTTATTACCCAATTATGAAACCCTAGCGTCAACATCCAAAATTCACTTCATCCAATCACTAGTCTCTCAACTCTTTGTTGACACCATCTTCACCTCATATTTCGTCGGTATACCACCAGAAAAAGCGGAAGAACTAGTAAAAGTGGAAAGCTTTCTTCGTGATTTCGGTTCGCAAACCTCTTTTAACTGCACATAACCCTCTTGACTGACACAGCCCGTCAGGCCCCGAAGAATCCATAAACCAATGGCGCTCAACGACCATCTCCCTCCTCCGCAAAGAAGCCCCCACCAAGCTCCTCACTGCAACAGAGCACCTTATCGACACCCTAGCATCAAAAACCAACACCCTCCTCGCCTCAATCACTGACTCGCAACCCTCAGAATCACGCGACTCCGCCCTGCGTACCCTTCTCGCATCTGCTATCGACCTTTCCCGTCTCCTCCGAGCCCAAAAGGCGGTATTCACAGTAAATATGCCGGTTCTCGAAGAACATCAGCAGACTATGTTTGAAGCCGGGGAAATGGAGGATGTTGGAGGAGAGGACGAGGAGGAACTGAGTATGAGGGAAATTAAGTGTGTGGTTTTTCCCGGGGTGGTGAAGTGGGGTGATGAGAACGGGGAGAGGGGATATTTAAGGAATGTTGTCGTTAAAATCAAGGTGCTTTGTGCGATGGATTAGGGATTATTTGGTTTGCGGGTTTTTGGGGAAAGTGATGTATGCATAGATTGAATTTGAGATGATACCCCTAGGTTTGAACTCCTTCTGAGGTTTTAAGCGAGCGATATTGAGAGTGGGATTTGGGGTCATGAAAGTGGAATTGAAGCTCTCGTTGAATATGAGTCTGAGCCTAACATTCGTTCATTTCGTGAACAATATACAGATGTTCTCGGTGATACGTCCCTCTAAATCACAAGACAAATATAACAGCGACCCATGAAAAACACCCCCAGTTCTTCGCAAAAGAACGACGAGGACCTTGATGTCTCAAGACTCGAAACAGACAACTCAGCACTTGAATGTTGCATGTACCACTAGACCCATAATCCTTCTTCTCCTCGCAATACCCCCTGCACTTTTTGATTACAGATTTCCCCCGTCATTATCCGTGCACTCGAAAAGGGTGTTATAGGTCTGGTGTAGGTTCTAGTATCTCTTGTTTGGGAGCGGCTACTGTGGCTGATTTGAAGCCGAGATCGTCTGTTTTCTCATTAAGTATTGTTCGTGAGAGAAGATGGGGGACTGAGCAAGGTAAATAATGGGAGCAGGATATCCAATATCCAAGAACATACCTAATTTGAGAAAGATGGAAGCACAGTACTTACCTTTGCCAGGTGCCTGCTAATGTACCTGTGAAGAGTGCGAGAAGGTTCTCTGAGACGAAGAGAGATAACTTCATTTTCATAGTTTTTCCCGTTTTTTTAGGGGTTCGTTTTGGTTCGAGACTGAAAAATCGTAGTATGAAAAAACTTTTAGAGGTGATCTAGGGTTTGAATTGCACTCCCACTACATCTTATACTTTACTCTCTCTTAGTTTTTTTAGTACCACGAAATTCTAGAACTCATACCTTTCCCTTTTTTCCAAGTTGGAAATCCATCACCTGAAAAATTTACAGCTAATGAAAACTTAATTCGTGTGGTGTATTTACTATTTGCTTCTAGAATTTTAATAGTCAGGGTATCCTCCAGATAAAGAACCAAAACTTAAAAAAGGAGTTTTATCTATGAGGAATGTTTTATTACAAGGATTGCGCTTTGCAGAAGCAGCTGCTTAGGATAGCTGGTAGGCGAATAGGGTACCCTGTGCAGAGTAAATAAACAGGCTGTTTGTACCACAAAAATTATCAGAACGAGGCACGCTTCACACATTCTCTTGGTTATGAAGTCCCGAAGCTAATATCATATATTTTTATTCTTTGGTTGATAATCCAGCGCTCGAAACCATGACAAGATTATCCCTCTTTTTTCCTCAGACTTCGATGACAATCTTTCCAATGAAGTCCTGATTCTTCAATTTCTCGAATGCATCCTTGGCATCTTTCCCTTCATAAACTGCTGGATGGAGGTTTTCCTTTTCGATGAGCTCTACCATTTGTTCAAGCTTTTTCTTGCTGTTGCCGAGATTTCCTTTCTAGCCCGGTTGTTTCTCGTTACAATTCGAAGCCTGAGAAAGAGGTCTGCCGTTTTGACTCTCAAGACATATGTTGAGGTTGAGGTCGCTCCTTCCAACTCTCCTCGACCGCGTCCTCAACTAGACCTGCTATGACGAAAGTTTGAACCGAGTAGGGAAAGCACGACCCCTCCCCCCACTTAATTTCAGTCCTTTCGAATAAATGGTTTCTTACTGTCAAAAACGTGTTGATAGGGGTGGATGACAAATGAGAGAAAATCATACAAATTCGAGACTCTTTGATAAGCAAAAACACAATGTCTGTGTCCATCGGTGGAGTCAAGAACCCAATCAAACAAGCAGTTCCACCTTGACGAAGGGAGATGATACTTTGCTCGACTGTCGAAGAGCCAGCTACATCGGAGACAAGATCTACACCTCATCCCTTTGTGAGACGGAGGACTTCTAACTCCCAGTTTGGGTGAGTGTTGTAGTTGATTAGTTCTGTGGCTCCCAATTTCTTTGCTCCTTGGAGTTTCGCGTCGGTGGAACTGGTTGCGAGTACTGTGGCTCCCATTGCTGCTGCGAACTAGAAAGCTTTCCATTCAGCCACGAGTTCCCGAGAAGAGGAGTTCGCAAGGCAAATATTGGGACAATCACATACCTGAATAACAAAACAGCTAACTCCACCAGTCCCTTGAGTCAAGACAGTAGTCCCCTTCTTTACCTGAATGCTAGTCAAAACATTCATAGCGGCCCCCAGCTGCTGGCAAAGCAGCACTCTCCTCAAAACTCAAATCTGACGGCGCTTTAATCAACCACTCATCCTCAACAACATTGTATTGCGCCAATGTTCCGTTGCTCACACCCGCTCCAAGTGTATTGCCCATTTGTAAGCCCTCGATGTCTCCATCTACCCAGTCACGGTTGGTAACCAGGATTACGTGTTCGCCGCTTTTGTTGGACCGTTTAGAGCCAGAGCCGACTAAGAGAATTTCTCCCGGAACCATCAGCGCATGGTACGAGACCGACGGGGGAGTGGATGGGGTAGAGGGGGGTGTCGGAGATGGTTAGGAGGTCGCGGTAATTGAGGGCGGCGGCGCGAATGCGGACAAGCACTGAGCTTGGGCCTGGGACAGGGATTGTGATGTCGGTGCGAACGAGGTTTGAGGTGAATGTTGGGGAGAGGTGGGATTTTGACGGGTCAATGTGGTGAACTTGGTAGGCTTGGGCGGTGGACGACATCGTCTGTTTGCTACGGATATTGTGGAATTGGAGTGTATATTGAGCTATTTGTTTGAAAACCAAAAAGGGGAGAAGGTGAGATATCGAATTACAATTGAAGTCTCGATAGACGGAGAACTGAGCTTGCGAAGTGTTGAGGGGGATTGAACCCCCTTAAATACGCGAGGTTTGCGCGATCATGCCAAAAATTCTTCTAAACTCACGATGAGTGGGACTTATAAGCTCATTCATATTAATTGGGACTTTGCATTTCAAAGCATCACCAAAATTCACAGAATTTTGACGCAAATCAATGTTGAAAATGGTTTCGTTATTGAGTTGTCAAATTGCATCTCTGCCATTCCACGGCGCTAAACCTAATCCATGGATTTTGCGCGAGCAGCAAGACCCCACAAATAGTGAGTTACACGAGAAAGCTGGGCTGAACTAGATTGTGGATGGATACATGGGCGTTTTCTCGCTATTCCTCTTTCATGGTTTTTGCGCGAGGTGTGGGCCTATTTGGGGAGAAATATCAACGCGTTGGTAGACCAGGTTAGCACGAGGAAGCCGTTCCCCCTTGCTATGGAATAGCACAATAGGCAACGGGGAAGAATTCCTCAGGTAAAAATTCAAAACTTGGGTTCTTAACTTTATATTGCGGTTGGTAGTTTGTTACTTATTTATGAACACTCAATCTAAAGAATAAGCTTAGGATGTTCGACTTCTCCAAACTAGTGCTGACAATTACCGCGTACTAGAAAAATAAGGAAAACAGGAAAACAAGGAAAAAAAGGAAAAACTTGCTTTTTGCTCCGGGTGTGTTGGCTCTTTTCGCTGTCCCAGTAAGAAGATAATCATGTACCCAGACACATCAAATCCTCGACAGGAGCGACAGATTCTCAAGTATCTTAGCTGTTACTACAGTTTACCTAAGGTTACATGCGCATTAGAAGTTTCAACTTCTCACACCTCACACTATCAGCACATCCAACTTCAAACCTAACATTTTTCAAATCATAAAAACAAGCATTCATTTCGCTTAAAAGGCATAACCAAAAATTCCAAATTTCATATACACATTACCCCCCTTCCCAGTTCCCAATCCACAAACTCAATACCCCCTCCTCTTCCTCCCAAAAATCTCCTCCTCCTCCTCCCTCCACCTCGCCTCCCTAACTTCCCTCCTAATCTCCTCCTCACTAATTCCTCTTCTCGCTGGACTCTCACACCCCCTAAGTCCAATAAATCTCCCAATCCTCCGCCTCTTCTCCTCAATACTAGCATTCGCATTCCAATTCACAGGACATGGGTATCTCTGTGTCCAAACTGAAGGTGTGCGTTGGTGATAGAAGTGTGCGAGTTCATCTAGTTGCTCCGATGTTAGGAGCCAGTAGTTGAGGAGTGTGTAGGGGAATGCTGGGTGTGGGGTGCCGTCGGTGAGGGAGACGAGGGGTCGAAGGGGAATGGCCATTTGTTCGATTTTGGAGGCGAGGTCGGGGTTGGCTTGGAGACGGCGGGTTATCAGTGCGGTGTTTATTTTTGGGGCGTCCATTTTTATTATTTTTTGGCTTTCCTGTTTAGGGTGTGTTGGGGTTCTTTCTTTCTTTTCTTTCTGGATGTTGTTTGATGGAAAGAGTGTAGGTATTGTATGTGCAAACGAAAGTCTGTATGTATGCTTTGATATGCTTAGAAAACGAAAGAAGGAAGGCTGAAAATAAACTTTATGTATGTCGTTTTCTGAGGGTGGGTTTTATTTTTCTTCTAAGAATGATTTTGCTGCCAGCAGCTGAGAAGCAGAATAGCAAAGGGCAAAGCGAGGAAACGAAACAAGAGAAAAAGAGAAGATGCTGGGAGTGTCTGTATGATTAGCCTAGCTAAGAGAGAGCAACTGTTCTGTTCCAACATGTCCATTTTTATGAATCTGAGACTTCTTTGTGATATTATGGATCTCTTTATTCTGGAAAACCCTAAGAGAGGGTGGAAGATTCCTTTGTTTGTTTATTTTTAGGAAAATGGGTGTGGGTTCTATTTTTGGGGCGAGGGTTCTTTGTTCTTGGTGTGTGTTGAGGGTACTTGCTTGGTTTACTTACTGTACGGAGACATTGTATCGGGAGGGAGTTGGATATGGAACAAAGAAGCTTCGAAACCTGTAGAGTAAATAGTATCTGGGCCTCGTGATTACGCTTGAAAGGCGATAGCCAAATGCAGAAACACTGATGGAAGTTTGGATGTTGCAAGATATATTACCTGCTAATATCTTTGCTTTGCGGCTCTGGTGACTCAACTATTCAAATTCGGAACAGAACTAAGTGATGGTGTACCAAAGATTGGCGGAAGTCAGATCAATTGAGAAAAGGAAAGTTGAATCTGATGTGCCAACAACAGCCAATGCCCTCTTAGGTTTAATCCACTCGGATATTTGTATGCGGTAGCATAGCACAAATTTTTACAGATGAACCAGGAAAATTTCAACCACTCAAATCAAAATTCGTGAACAATCGATGACTTCTGTTGTAGAGCATATAAAGAGTAATACCCCTTCTACTAAGAAAACAATATCTTACAGATGTAGGTATGTGATTCGCCCCAACGCCTTCGATGCACCTGTACGAAGCAAGTTCTCTGCACTCTCTAACGCCATTACTTCTTCCCCTTCTTCTTTCTAATGCTCCCAGTATTGCTTGCGCTGTCCACCAGAACCGCATCGTCATCGCTGGTCACACTTCGAGCGACCTTCTTGGCGGCGTTTTCGAGGGTTTCGCTCTCTATCTCTTTCATGAACTCGGCTTGGATGGATGCCCTTCTCTTCTCCCACCACTCCTTCTCTGATTCCATCTGTGAATTGATCTCATCGATTCTGTTCTTGAATTGTGTACCTGCGGCGATTTCGTTTGCGGATTGGAAGATGGTTTGACCCCAGTTTGGACCAAGTGCGTTTGCCTGTATAGAATTAATACAACCACGTAAATATCACCGGGAAATCACAAACCTCCATAACCACGTCTCTTAATTCATCCTCCATCTCTTTTTCGGCTCTCAAAAAGCGTTGCCACAAATCGTCTCCAATGCTACCACGTTGTAAAAGTGTGCTGAGAGCCTGTTTCGCGCTTCTGATTTCGATAATTCGTCTGATATCCTCCACTGCCCTTCTCAACAAGGCGGCACGCAGTAAGCTTTCTGGTACTGCTGGGGTTTTCTCGGCGGGTTCCAAATGGAGCAAAGAAAGGTACACATTTCTTTGCATATGCGGTGGGAACCAAGGGGCGAGATTGGCAGATTTTGCTATTTTGAATGAGCTTGTTTCCCTTCTTCTGAATTGAGCAACACCTACCAGCTATCCGTTTTCTCCACATCGAGGAGAATGTGACTAGAGACCCAACGAGCACGATCAAATAAGCAAATGGGAGCACAAGGCCCACCCAGTTTACTGACACCATCGTGTAGAAAACGGGAATGTAGTCGTCGAGTCGAAAGGTTGGGCGTTGAAGTTGTCGCAAGTCGCAGCAGGATTCCTTATTGACTCGAATTCGTGGTCGAGTATTGTTGGATGCGCCAGAAAGAAGAGGCGGCTCGAAATTTGCTGATTTTGGAAGGTAAAAGATGGGTAGAAGTAGAAGCAGAGGGCCCTGTTAACGAAAGATTTCCAACGCGAAAGGTGGTTTGTGGAAAGTTGCGCAGCGGCAGACACAGATGTGAGGTGTTCTCATCTCCAAAGCCCTGGCTTGGAGAGGCCAAGTATAACTTTAAACTTTAGTGCTTCGGACCGGACACCGGCGTCGGGACCGGCTCAAGACCGGACCTCTTATGGACTCGGAGCTTAGTTCGCCACTGATGGGCGAACCGCGGCTGAAACTACCATACCCCTGCCATTACAGCAGGCGGCGACGACTGAGGACGTGAGCTCTCTATCAAGCTCTCTGCGCTTCCATTCATTCAATTTCGCCTTTAATAAGGACCAAACGAAATACCTTCGACCTTCAACCTTCAACCTCCGACCAGACACCCACCCTTCCCTAACCTGCTCCCTCCCGCCTCTCTCACATCCGTACTGCTTTGTGTGATTTCCACACCTCAACTAGTAGCTCCAGCAATCAACATTTTACCCGGTTACCCCTCCAATACAACAGCAAAACCCTCAGACGTCTGCAAGCTAGCTCAAGATGCTTATCAGAGCTAGAGGCCCAGATGGCACATATCGAATCGCCGTAGAAAACGGTGATACATTTGCAAACTTTACGCAAAAGGTCGGTTACTCCAAGAACGAGCTTGTTGAGACTCCCTTATTGACCAAGCTCAGCTTTCAGAACACCTACCCAAAGATGTCGACTACAATACCCTCACAATTGCGAACAAGCCCTCTCGGGGCGAGGGTACAGAAATCAAGCCACTGAAGGACATCCAAAATTTCAAAGTCTCGCAACTTGGCTTGAGGTAATAACTTATCTTTTCCACTGAATTTGGACATGTTTGCTGACTTTCAAACAACAGTCATGGCGATATGGTATTCATCAACTACAAGAAAACTAGCGACTTGTCAAACGGACACTCGAACGGCGAATCTACGATCCCAATTTCATCCTCCGGCTTGGCTACGACTTCCAATCGTTTGAATGGACAAGTGGTTTTACCAAATACAGATCTGCCAATAGACCCAGCTTTGGTTGCGGTTACGTCTCCATCAGAGAAGATCAAGAATCCTTGGGAGGTTGTTAAGCAGAATCCAGTGGACGACCGATTAGACAAGCAAGATGGCAGAATACCCAGGAAACGAGACCCAAAGATGTGTAGACATGGAGAGCGAGGAGCATGCGACTATTGTACCCCCCTCGAACCGTACAATGCCGACTATCTAAAGGAGAAGAAAATCAAGAATCTCTCGTTTCATTCACATTTACGAAAGATCAACTCCGCCACGAACAAGCCCGAGTTAGGAAGCTCTTTTATGCCACCACTTACCGAACCATATTATCGAGTCAAACCAAACTGTCCAAGTGGCCATCCTCAATTTCCTGGGGGAATTTGTACCAAATGCCAGCCCAGTGCTATCACGCTACAACCTCAACCCTTCAGAATGGTCGATCATGTGGAATTTGCGAACGCTTCTATTGTGGACAATCTATTGGATTTTTGGAGACGATCTGGTGCGCAGAGAATGGCTTATATGTATGGTCGCTATACCGAGTACACCGAAGTGCCACTTGGTATCAAAGCTGTGGTTGAGGCTATCTACGAGCCTCCGCAGGTAGATGAAGTGGACGGTGTTACATTGAATGAGTGGGAGAACGAGAAGGACGTTGATGAAGTTGCAAGACTTTGTGGATTGCAAAAGGTGGGTGTCATCTGGACTGATCTATTAGATTCTGGTGCCGGTGACGGTTCGGTAGTATGCAAACGCCACTTCGATTCCTACTTTCTCTCATCCCTCGAGATTGCCTTCGCCGCTCGATTACAAGCCCAGTATCCCAAACCTACCAAATGGAGCGATACAGGAAAATTTGGCTCCAACTTTGTAACATGCGTTATCACCGGAGATGAGGCCGGCCAAATTGCCATCTCTGCCTACCAAGCCTCAAATTCCGCTGTGGAAATGGTACGAGCAGACATTGTGGAGCCATCTGTTGACCCGTCAGTCATGCTCGTCCGCGGTGAGGAAGATGATGATGGTACTGTGAGTAAGGAACGTTACATCCCTGAAGTCTTCTTCCGAAAAATCAACGAATATGGTGCCCAAGTGCAGGAAAATGCCAAACCTTCATTTCCTGTTGAATATCTTCTAGTCACACTTACACACGGTTTCCCCACGCAATCCAATCCTCAATTCAAGGCCAACCCCCCTGGCTTTACCATCGAAAATCGGGCAGTCATTGGCCAGGCCCAAGACCTCGGAGACCTTAGTCGACGGTTGCCCTTGGACAAGAATGGTGAGCTCAAGGAGGTGGAAGAAGGAATCTCGGCAGTTTCTGATTTCCATCTTATCTGCTTCCTTCACGGCTATGGTGTAATGAGTAAGGTAAGCTTAGCGCAATACCCTTTCTTTCTTTCTCTCCTTCTGTTTTTTTGCAAACTCAAGCTAATTATCCATCAGGATGAAGAAGCTCTTCTCTGTAGGGTCGCTTCTCAGCACGATCTTGCCGATGGCTTTCAGTTGTTCTCAACACCTGGCTGGGCTACTTTACTTGCAATATTACAATCGACTGGTGAGAGACCCCCCAAACGGCCATCGCCATCAAGCGGTGATGGTAGCGGCGACGACCGACTTGCTAAAAAGATTGGGGATGTAAGGCTAGGATAGAGCAAATACTCTGTCTTGTAGCTTTGATCTTCGGAAATTATAGGCCTGACGGACGGACGGACGAATGATTCATGGGGCCAGCCAAGCTGAGGGATCTTGGGATTTTCTTTTTAGGTAGTGGGGACCATGTGCGCGAATGGCAAATGCTGGATGGCGATTATTTAGGAGTTATTTTCACGGCAGCAGAAAATGTCCTGCGGGGAATGAACGCAGCATTAGCATTGCTGGAGCAAAAGATTAATGGCATATCATGCATTGGACCCGTAATGAAGGTCTTCGAACTATTGATGATTGGTTTTGATTTTCTTTTGTATGACTGCTTTTGAAGTGTTTATATAGGTTATCCACACCTTCAACACTTGTCTCCCATACTATATGGTCTACTCAAGAAATACACAGGAGCACAGATGATCAAGAATGGAACCGATACAGCACAACATCTCTCTTGGGTCGAGAGGAGGAGTTTGAATTCCAGTGGCTTAGGATCTTGCTAGCGAGCTGGTATGCTTTACTTGAGATCAATCCTGTCTAGATATACACCAGCGTCGTAATAGATCTAGTCACTTCTGGACTCTGCTCAAGTAACCCAATTATCATCAACTCCATTTAGTAAATGTTATTTAGACAGCAAGTTCAAACAATCGGCACTCCCTTCAGTTAATTAGATTATTACAAGTCTCCAAGATACTATAATTTAATAGAATGGGTGCAACATACAAAAAAGTGAGATTTATGGTAGCATAATTGTTCATTTTAAGTCATCCTGTGAGGACACCAGGGGGTGTCACTACTGTGTACGCACAGGCCAAAATCAACCGAAAACACACCAAAAGTCACCCTCTTTACAGCTTTATAACATGAAACATATAGTATACTATATCGTAATAATAATAAAAGACGTAGAACTTTATAAGAAAAACACAGTTCTAACTAAGCTTTTAGTTATAACTCTTGCTCTACGCCTATAGTATTAAAGATTATTATTTTACTAACAAATCCTCTAAGAGATTTATTTAATATATACTATATGTTACTTTATTATAGAAAAAAATCTAAGGAGCTTTAAGTATCTACTTAATTAAACATCTATACTTAGTTTGAAAAAAATTCATAAAAGGGTTACTCTATAATTAGTAGGAGAAGTTAGAGACTTTTGGTGTGTTTTCAGGTCATTTTGGACAGAGTAGTGACACCCCCTGGTGAGGAGGGGTAAGCGAGAGAGTCCTCAAAGTATATCTTCAATATGATTGGTCAACACTACAAAGTGGGTCATGTACTCACTGACAGATATACCAAAAAGCGGCATGGATGACCATCAGATCATTGCACTCACAAAACACAAACGATACGCCGTAAATTTCATCCAAACATGCCTCGTCGAAGCAACGGATTGTCTCTCCAGCAAAAACCCCACGAGTAAAAATGTGACGAACAACGACCTACCTGTCAACGATGTCAAAAAGCCGGGATAACATGTAAAGGCTACATACAACTGAATTTCATAGACGAAAGGCCTCGTGTTGAACACGCAATTTCACTTTCACGTACACAACAAGAAGAGCTCGAAATGGGGTAGAAATCGAATCATTTATACCACACCCACACCAAAATCTAGGCCCCACCCCCTAAAACCTCCGTAGAATTGCTACTCACAGCCTTCCGAGATACCATGATAATAACCTTTCTCATGAGTAAACTCTTCGAAGGACGACTTCCGAGAGCACATACCCAGGGACGGGAAGCCGCGAAAGCGATTTGGATCCAAGAAGCGGTCCGTAATTCTGAGCCCTCTCATACCTTGTACTCCTTAGCCTTGATAATTTTTAGGCAAGCACATCATTCGGAAAAGGTTATTGAGGATTCGAGGAAGTGTATGGGTGGGGTTTGAAAGATTTGAGGGAGTGGTTGGGAGACCTGGAGAAGATGGGGAGTTTTAATACGTTGTTTTGTGTTACTGCTTGTTGTATGTATGAGCTATGGAGATTCATATTACGGACTATGGAGATCAATAGTGCTTATTATGGTGTTAGATTCTTGATAGGA
The DNA here is from genome assembly GCA_001414345.1 of Hymenoscyphus infarciens. Classification (NCBI taxonomy): domain Eukaryota; kingdom Fungi; phylum Ascomycota; class Leotiomycetes; order Helotiales; family Helotiaceae; genus Hymenoscyphus; species Hymenoscyphus infarciens. Next base: position 61,136 of record LLCB01000269.1, on the reverse strand, counting down.
GAACTGGACAGGCTTGGAATTTTCATGCTGAGGGATTGGGTCTTTTGACAAGGGCTGGTGGTCCAGAGAAGTATCAGAGGTTTCCGGAAAAGAGTGTCTTTCATGATCAGAGGGTCATGTTGGTGTGTTATTCTTGAAAAAGGTGTGGTTGTTTTCAATTTCTAAATAGTTACAGTTGTCGAAAGCGATGTTCTTGGGACAGAGCACATTTTTAAGCGAGCCGGAGTGGAAGACTATTCCTTGGTAAGCTGAATACACAAAAGTGTCCATTTATTTCGAGAAACGTATTGAGACAAGGCGAGCAACATGCTTCGTCTAATACATACAAACACTAATTCTAATACAACAACTAATTCTGCTTCTAGGGCCAACGACCCCGCTTCGAAACAACCAATGGACTACCTTCTCGACATCCTCTCCGACGCCGCCACCTACCTCGCAGAAATAAGCGATCACACCTCAGGAGTGGAAATCAACCATCTTCTCGAACTGAAATCCCGAGTTCAAGCCTCCATCCAAGAGTTTAACAACTGGTGGCATTGTTTCATAAACAAACACCCATATGCTTGCTGGGAAATCTCTCCCGAATCGAGAAGTGATTTTACAAGCGATCAAGAGGGTTTGGTATTCGAGACTGTGCTTGAATTTGGTGGTCTTTGGATAGCGTATACGGTTTGTACTTATGATGTTACGAGAAACCTCCTTTTACAAACAATTGAAAGAATCAAAGAGGGGGAGAATCAATATCCATATGCGGATAGCTATGGACTTTCTCCTCAAACAACTTCCATTCAAAGCACTACCAAGTTCCACAAAGAAGAACCTGACGAGCCGAGAACACCATTACTAGGCATAGCATCCAACATACAAGGCCTTGCCCATGAAATCTTCCGCTCTCTTAAATACTGCCACCTGACTTCGCAACACTATATGGGCAGTTATTCATGTATTTTTGTTCCGGATATTGCATTCTTTAGCATCGATGCTGAGTCTAGAGAGGCGAAGTGGTTTTGGTCTAAGATACAGCTGAAGGGAGAGGTGAATTGGAGTTTTAGCAAAGGTATCAAGATTTTGCCTTGTTGTCAGTTTAAACAGGAGTATGAATCTTGAATGGGCAGGTTTTAGCATAGAGATAGTTGGTTAGGTTGGTTAGTGTTGAGGGTGATAGTTGTAGGAACAGGTATGCTTTATTCACTAATTGGAGTATTAAACACTCATGTTGTTATTCTACAAGGAAGCTTACCCATTATATTTAGTGGATAACCGTCAATAAAACCAATAAGACTCACAATTTCAATACTGGGTTATAGTACTAAATAGGACAAAAGCTACCCACGACAAACCAATCAACACCAACCTTAATAACTACGCCACATGACCAAATTGCTAACAGCCCCAAAAAGCCTTGAGATTGACGACCTTTGATTACCAGACTACATGCTTGAGTAAAGCTGTAAGGCCTGTTACTTTAACCCTGGGTGGGGGGTAGGCACGAACTCTTGCTATCTTTTGCTATTGTATTTTTTTGTTAGATTCTTTTTTTTATAGCATTCTTTGTCTACTTTTTAATACGAATTAAATAACCGAACGTCCTAATAGTAAATTAGCTGAACAGAGTATAGAGATTAACTTAGAGTGAATTTACAGTATGTTTAGACAGAACTGGTCAATGTTATCATTAGTGAATATTGCATACCAGAGTACATCCAGTAGACGCAGTGAGCCATGAACTCGATGCAGCAAACTGAATTCACAAAGACATCGTATTATTTACATCCTACAAGTACTCTATACCTGGACCCCACCTCATACTCCCCTCCAACTAACCTTAGCCAAATGATCCGCCTTCTTCTTAGTCTGCTTAACCATCCCCAACAATTTCAAATCAGCCAGTCCCCTATAGAACAGCATCAAAGCTTCTCTCTCATCATAATCCGGATCATCACCAGCCAAAATCTCCAAGAAAGAAGACCACATATCAGCCATATTTATCAAAGCTCCCGCCTCCAAATACCTCTGATACAAAATAGCAACAGCAGGTTGAGTAGCGGATGGCGTATCACCCTCGGTGACAACTTCACAATTGATGAATTGATTTGGTGCCAAAAGTGCTTCCTCGATAACTGTTCTAGGTTTCGGGGCGAAGACGTCGAGGATTGAGGTTGTGGAGTCGCAGAGCCATGTTTCGTGTAAAAATAGGTCTTGCGGGTTGTCCAGGGTAAAGTATTTATCAAGGAGGGCTGTTAATCTTTCGGTGAGACCGATGAATTCTCTCTCTGCTTCGGAGATAGTTGATTTTTGCCTGGCCAATTCCACTCGCTGGGCAACGACAGTTGTTCGCATGCTTTTGCTGTTAATTGCCTCGCTACTGCGGATTGGAACGCCGTTCTCCTCTGCCTGTTCCAGTAAGGAAGCGACCCTCGTCTCAATTTCTTGAACTTGTACTAAGAACTTTTCCTCTTCGTCGGGCCATCCTTCAAGCTCCATTTCTGGGCTCCCATCCTGTATGGCGGCAATGATTCTGCTTGTAAAAGCAATCAGTTCTTCAGGTGCCATACCATTTATTGAATTCAGCATTCGCTCGAGGTATTCGGAATCTTGCAGTCCACCTTCGAAAATAGTTATGTATAGGTCAATACCCCCATCTACTTCGTTTACTGCTTTCTGAAAAACATGTAAGGCCCTCAGTAGTCGAAGGATGTCCTTTTCTTTGGACTCGAGAGCAATTTCGATTTCCTCGAGTACAACGGCATCTTCTTCGAGAAGTTCTCGAGCGCGAATTCTTTCCTGGTTCTTCACCTTAGACTCTACCAATTTTCTAAACGATGGAAGCATTCGGATTGCTTCATAATGGGGTGGGTGCAGACGCTCGAGGGATTTTGCGAAGCTCCCTGATATATCGCTTAACAGACTCATTGCATTGCCGTAGAAATGACACATATATGTGTACTATCTATATCAGCGCTTTGTTGTAATCAAAAAATAGGTGCTTTAGCTTACCTTGATGGCAGCAATAAAAGATTGCACACTCTGAACATGATCTTGCTGCCGTTCTATCAGTGTGGAAAGAAGTGTAGGCCCCAGTCTTAAAGGTGCCCCGGAGCTGGCAACGGCTTTCTGAAAGATTTTCTCAATAATGACACTGCTCTGCTCAACATCGACCTGTATTCCGTATATACAGCGACTCGCAGATTGTGTAAGTCTTTCCTGGAAAAGCTCAACAGATGTTGCTATTCCAAATAAAAGCACAAATGGAATGCGATCTTTCCAAGAACTAAGAAAATAATTAGCATCGGATTTTTCTGTCTCGGCGCCACTTACCTGAATAATGTGATCAATTCGACCAATAAACTTGTGTCAAACCCCTCACTATCCTGAAATGCAACCACGACTTTCTTGCAATCATGTGCTTTGACGAAACCACGAAGGATCTCGAGATCATAATACAAAAGTTTCCGTCCCTGAATAAGAGTAAGCGGGTGATTGTGGAGAAGAAAAGAAGTCTCCTACATCTTGCTCGTGAAGCACCTCCTCATCATCAGAACCTTGGTTTGTAGCTGCACGGATGAGCTGCTTCAAAATAGTTTTTAAATTTGAAGCGTCTCCTGAACGTAAAATGATTACGGGTCCATCAATCTCTGCTCTGAGTCGAGTAGATAGTTGCTTGAATAAGAGTCCCTGGGAGGCAATATTCGGGCCAGTAACAATAAAACTGGCAGGTAACCTGTCATTGACCCTACATATCTTTTAGTAGGGAACTCAAATAGGATGATATTTCCCCTCTTACCCTAAATCCTCGGGACTGTTGACAAAAGCAGTTACTTCTGCTAACGTATCTTCATTTGCTTCATCTAGAATTGACTATGACCTCTCAGCTATATGTTCCGGGGACTCTCTCTGCGGGAATAGGTTGTACCTGGATGCGCGAGTCTGTTTCCGACCAGCATGTTTGAAATAGCTCCTGCCGTAACAATACACAATCCTCGCTCTCAGCTCCGAGCAAAAGGGGTTCGAATTTAATTGTGTTTGGTTGCACTGTTGGCCCTGATTTCCCTCGGGCTATCTTCCTTCGCTTTGTAGGTGGTTCGATCGCTGCATCGCTGCGAGGCTGATGGTGAAGGGGCGTGTAAATGAAGGCAGGCTATTCACGAGTTAGTATGATCCGCAGTCTGCCCCAGCCAGAATAATTACCTGATGATCAATTGCATCCAAGCCGGCATTGCTATTCTCTTCTTCGTGGTCCGACATTTGTTCCTGATCATGCACGGTTGACTTGAATGCCTGAGACGCGATGTCATTTGCGCGGCAAGGCTGAAGGGACAGGGACCTTCTTTGAAAAAGCCCGACTTTTTTTGGGAGAAACCAAAACACCAAACCACATTCATGCCGCCTCCGCGACCTCTTCTGCCTACCAGAACTCCAGGCTTCATATGCAGGTCATGCCTGCTACGATTAGATGCGCCTCGAAGGCAGCGTCCACCATGGCTGGTACGAAATGCGACCAACGGCAGAGGCAATCCCCCACCAAAAAGGGGCACTCGTCCTCCAACAGAAGAAAAAGCACCTGTCAGGTACTTTGAGGAAACCCCGGATGGCGATAGGAGAGAGGTTTCCGGGGACCCAGAGGAAGCCTTACTGGATTCAATGCGACCAGAACTGGATGAGATAGACAAACGGAACAAGGCGATCTTGGGAAGGGATGGAGTGGCAGATGAAGATATGGAAGATGCTATACAGGGGAGGATTGACCAGGAAGAAGATACCCGGGATATTGAAATGGCAAACAACGACCTAGAGAGTCTGATATCAAGAATTCGGGCCATTTCCGACAAGGAAGTTGTGACGCCAGAGGACCGATTAAGAATCCGGGAGATTCTTTTCAACATCAAGCCAAACGACCAAATCAAAAGGGAAAAAGACTCTAAACCAGACCAGGACGACGGTACATAAGTCTCGAAATATTTGGACATTCCATACTAACTAACATCCAGTTCCGCCTCACCCCTCCAATTTTATATTTCCAGATACCATTCCTACCATAACTTCGACACCAGAACCAAAGACTTCTGTATTGGCCAGACTTCGGAAGGTCATGTCTCGAAGCCCCGAAAGCCCAAGCCTCGATTTCACTCCACAGAGTCTCAGGATGTTCCCAGAGTCATCTCGACATCATTTACAAAATTTGAAGGCCAGCCTGATTCAAGCTTCAGGCAACGCAAGTAATGCCGATTCAAAAAACTTTCGGCGGTCGGTATGGAGGCACTATTTAATGTGCCGAAGTGCTCTTTTGACATTTACAAAGCATGTTCCTCCCGGGATTTGGGTGGGATTGTGGGATACACTTTCAAGAGTCGACAGTGCAGATTACGTTGAGCGAATGACGCATATCAAATACATTGGCGATGATCTCCGGAAGGCAGATGTACGTATGAATTTTGACCAAAGAATGTTGTATATCGAGGCCCTCATAGTGCAGGGGCTGCCAGAAGACCAAGACGTTTCACTCGAGGTTTGGGAGACAAGTAAGGCTGCTGCTTTGCGGAATGGTAAGGCTAGGACTTATTACGAACTTGGTGTGAAGGTCTTTTGTCACCGTGCTGAGCTTGATCGAGCACTACAAACGGCAGAAACGTTGTTGGAGAGTTGGGATGATGATGTTACTGCTTACCGAGTTTTTCTTCCCATTATCCAAACAAATTTGGCGATTGGAACTCCTGCTGCAGTTCAAACCGCTTGGAGACTATACCTACGGCTGAGGTTTCATTTGGGTTCTCATATGGAGATGGCAGATTACGATATTATCGCATTGAGCTTTCTTGAAGCCAACCAACCAGATCTTGCTTTAGCTTCATTCAGAGACATGATGCTCACACCTAGTGAAAATGGCAAGAAACAAAAGCTGGGTGATGCTAATACTGGATTGGCTGAACTTTCTCACTTCAAACCACGCTCTCTCGCTAGGTTACCACCTGAGTTCAACAACAAGTATTTCTTTGGAAGCTGGATGAAGAAACTCATAGGAGAAGGCGAGATTGCCGCAGCAAAGAGAGTACTTGACATTACATTTGAACGCGGAATACGGCCTGATTCTCGGCATGTTAACGGTATCATTGGCGCCTGGATTCGGGAGGGAACAGAGCCAAGTTTGGCCATGGCTGAAGACATGGCATGGAGAATGATCAACGCGAGATTGGCGCATGTCAGGAACCGTAATACCAAGAAGGAAATGCTCGCCAACCAACTCGAGGGCTCTCTGCGTATAGCGGAGTCCCAGAACAAGCTGGATGCGAAGGGCTTGGCTCAAATGCCAGCTGCAACTATCGAAACTTTCTGTATTCTCATTCAGCAATATCGACGACGGGGCCGGACAAACGGACTTCTGGCTCTTTTCGATACACTGAGAAAGGCGGAGGTTCAACCCAACACCTACTTCATGAACGAGCTACTTGAACTGGATAGTAAAAATCAACGTGGAGACTGGGCATGGATGACTTACCTCAACTTGACTGAGACAGGTGTTGTGAAGCCAGATTACCAAACCTTTACGACATTGTGGCACCATTCTTGCAAGGTTTCCAAGGGCGTCGTCAAAAATGGAGAAGCCAAGTCGACGAGATACCCTTTGCCTAGCGTAATTTTCAAAGAGATGGTCAAGAATAAGGAGGTATTACTGCAAAAACAGGAGCCATTCCCAAGAGAGCTCTACGATTTCATCATATTTGCTTTCAGTCTGAAGTACGACCAGGCTGGGACAGCAGTAGCGTTGATGGCTCTGCAGAAACATTTCAATACGCCGGTAGAGGAAGAAACAGCTCGTACTGTTGTTCTCCAACTAGCACGACTTGGTCAACAGAACAAGGCTGGCTACAAGACCCGACGTCTGAAGCCGCAGAAAAAATTTACCAAGGAGAGAATCTCAAACGTCACGAAAATCTTTGGGGAATTTAAGCAAAGGCGAGATGAGCTTTTGTTGGCGCAGGGAGCTTCATATGAAGCTTTATCCCGCGAAGAAAAATTGGAGGAAGCGAGGATTGTGCTTTCAGATCTGCTTCGATATGCGTTCGAAACAAGTACCGCATCCGAAGAGAGGAAAATCTTGACTGCGCCGGAAATGTCGAAACGCGTAGCTCAGGACATGGGTGTTCCAGATTGTGTCGCTTGGGCTGAAGAAGCATGATGTTGGAATGCAAAATGGGTGTACTTTTAGCCTAGATGATCTAAGGCAGTGTGTTGTATTGTATATCATAATCAAATGTACTTCTTATGTGTAAAATTACAGATCTAGAGACCATGCACAAGGCAAAATGGGGGGTATCATTCCAATCAACTCCGAAAATACAAATACAAATATAATTTTCAATCGTGCTCTTCTTCTGTCAATCCCGGGCATCCCTCAAACTCCTGGTCTGAGTATGTAAATTTACACCAGAAGCAGTAGTTGTGCTCTTCTCGTAAATAGACGACGAGTTTTGCCAACCTTTCTGCTGGATCCAATTCGTTAAAGGCGTCCAATTCCAGGTCTTCTTCCTCGAGATCTTCCACTAGAGTATGCTGAATGACATCTTTCCCAAGAGCTCTTTTGTCCTCTTCATCCTCATCCGCATCATCATAATTAACATGCCGTGACAAGCTTTGCTGAAGATCATATCGCATCCTCCGATCCCTCTCCTTCTCCTCTCGTTTTCGTATCAGTCCCCGCCAAAGCACGTTGATCTGCTTCAAAGGCTTCGTAGAAATCTTCCGCTTCTTAGTCCCATCATCAACAACACCATTCTCCTCACCCTCTTTCTCCCCCGCCATCCTCTCAGCAACCCTCATCGCAGCAGCAGTTTGACCCTCCAGTCTAACCTCCTCCCTCTCCCGACGAACCCTCTCTCTGTAATCCCCCTCCTCAGCTTTTACCCTCTTCCCCTCCCGATCCACCTCCTCTCTAAACTTCCGCTTTTTCTCGGCATCTAGTCCAATGCCCCCTCGATCCTCTTTAATATTAATGCCCACCGGCTCCAGTCTTGCATCTTTGTTCTCACGCGCACCTAGAGCGACACCAGGTTTAAAGCCCATTTTTGCCATCATTGCTAGGCCTTTATTCTTCTTTGCGGTTTCGGGGTCTGAGAGGAGAGAGGTTGAAAGGGCTGTTTCGCGATTGGCTGTTTCTTCTAGGAGACGCTCAGCTTTGGGTTTTGGTTGGGAGGCTTCGCGTTCTCGTTGTTGACGGGCGAGGCGTTGGGTGTAGGTCTCTTTTTGCTTTGGGAGAACGGGTTCGGATATTATCATGTTCATGTAGTCTTCTTCTTCGTCCTCCTCCTCTGCAGGGACTGGGGGGTCAGGGTCTTTGGAAGACATCTTAATTGAATTGCAGAATGAGTGACTGGTGTTGTCTGTAAAATCGGAGAGAGGCGCAAGTACAAGGCTCTAAGCTCTGGTAAAGAAGGCCGAGGGCCGGACTTCAGCCGATTCCTTCAAGTTAATTGGCGGACCTCCCACACAAACCCCTCAAAGTGGGGCCACATATGTTAAAATGTTGATAATCACAAATAAGAACTTTCGGTTTCATATTACAAAACATACCAAAACAACTCCAGTGACGCGTAAGTAACAAGTTCACTGCCTGTGTTCCAAAACAAAGGCTAACGGTATTTATAGAGTGGTTAGCGTGTCGTTCTTATATTCTACGGGCAACCGTTTAATATGATCTTACCTTCAAAAGGCATGCGAAAGTCGTGAGTTCGACACTCACCTGGAGTAATTAAAGCTCTGGAAGCAATTTTTTAATTTTTTTTTTGGAGTTTCTGGGTGGAGTTTATTGATGGAACTATATTTTTAACTGAAAATTCCGCCAAAAGAAACCACCCAAATCTCCCAATCCTTTCATCTTCCCACAATCTCCATGCAAACCACTAATAATCATTCAAACTTCTCTCCTGTTCCACAGTGCCCAAATATTCACATAACACTTTCCTCGCTTTCAGTCTCAACAACATTTTTTTAATCATGTATTTGTTTGAATTTTCATTCGTTACCTACTGCGGATGAGAAGCGGGGATTTATCTCGCCTAGAGCTTGAGGAATGCCAAGTCTCTGACTCAGACCAGCAGCTCCAGAGAAAGATCATGATAACTTATAGTCTGAAGCAAAAGCTCCTCATCCGCCCCCTGTTCCTAGAGCTTCTTATTAAACATGAAACTTTGAATATTCATGAAAATAGTGCTATTTGATTTGGACTAGAGAGAATTATATTCAGAAACAATATGAATTGAAACGAAAATATATATAAATTTCGTGAAGTTTTTATATGTTCTTAGTGGAGTTAACACGTGATGATTCTCTTATATTTCTAGGCTAAACCACATGTTAAAGTGAGTAATAGAGAGCGTAGAGTATAAGTATAGAAAGGAATAAAAAGAAAGGAAGGAAGGAAGGATAATTAAAACCTATAGAGACGAAAAGGAAGAAGAAGAAAGAGTAGAGGACATTTTTTTTAAGAGGTGTTATCTAGAGGTAAAGGGGGTTTAAGGTTTAGCACCCGGGATTTTATTATTCCGTCCTCGAGCAATTTTCTAAAGTCATCCTTTTTATTAGATATAAATTGAATTATCTAATAATTAAAAGAAAAGAAGTATGGAATTAAGAAAGGTGTTTCGTATTCTTCAATTAAGAGGCCTACCTGTTCCTCTACCCAAGGCTTAACTTCCTCATAACCCAACGCAAGCTTCCAAGCCCCAACGGAAGTAGGAACTGTACACACCACAACAAACCCCCACCATCCCGTAGTTCATCAACAATAAGAAACCCCCAATAATAGCAGACCCAACACCAATACTCCCATCCTCCTTCCCAATCGGGCCCAACTTATCATAACACGTCTGTAGAATCCTCACAGCCACCGCAGACATCTCGAGGACCAAGATGGAAACACATGATATGATACGTATTATATTAATAAATTGTTTTCTTTGGGTACTATATATAAAGAAGAAGAGGCCTGGATCAGGATCGCAGATCAAGTACTATATGCTAAGGAGGGTAATAAAGAAGGGGTTTATGAGCCAGAGGAGAGAAAGAGCGGTGTTCTTTGGAAGGGGGATGAGGGTGAGGAGAGCGTAGGTGGAGAGTGCTGTCGAGGGTGGCTTTGAAGGGTTGGAGATAGGGGGATTGGCGAGGAGGCATTCTCTGCGGATGGACGAGTTTATGGTGTTTTTGAGGTGGGGTGCTACTGAGAAGAAGGGCTTTGGGCAATCGGTGATAAGTTTGGTGGATTTTCAGGTCAGTGGAAAGTTTTCTCTTTTTCTAAGAGCATCTCTTACTTCAGTTCGAGATATCCATACCGCCTCGAGCGGGGTTGACTGTTGGTAGGTTGTTGTATGCTTATTTCTCTGATGTTATCTCATCAACATTTCAAGGTTTGTTACTTTGTTCGGTTAATGAGGTTCGGACGTTTTTGAGCCCGTAACTATCTTCTGCTACTCTAAGTTTGTCGTATGATATGATGTATGGAATCATTATTTGAGAAACTTGGGGTACATTTTCAACTTCGGAAAGTTTCGTAGAAGCGCCGGAGAGATAGACTTGAAGTATTTGCTGCCGCTTGATAAAACACATCGCGAGACTAACCTTGCTTCATCTGCAAGCTTCACCTTTTCCATTCCGCACTCCATCTCCGGTTTGCCGTCTACCTCATTGACCATTCCCTTTGCTGTTTCATTCCTTACTCTATGATATACACCACTGTCGAATCCTCCCTTTCCAACCGGTTATACGTGAATGATGATAAGGCTTCCACTGGTACAGCCTTCTCGGGATTATTCATCTCCGATTCATTGCAACCTTGTCCAAACGACTCTCAGTGAAGCAGAACACGATATTATACACTAGCATACGGCACCTTCATATGTATGGAGAGATCCGAGCTGTCATAAAAATAGTGTTTTTTGAGTTGAACTTGAGGTATGAATTAGATTTATGAATTATATGAATTGAAACGAGAAAATATATGAGCTTTATGGAGTTTTAAATATTGAATGGGGTTGCACGTAACTATTTCTCTTGTCTCTAATTAGTACTCTTAAAGTCGAGAGAGCTAAACTTGATTAAGAAGAGAGAGGAAAAGAAGAAGAGACGAAGAAAGAGGATAATTATATAGGGGTCAAAGAGGTGGTTAGGGATAGACGATGCTTTACTTCCCAATTTAGATATTATATAACCTAGCTTCTTATTATTCCGCCCTAGACTGATTCTAATTAATATTCATAAACTATAGATAGATAATAAGAATAAGCTAAGAAAAGAAGAGGTTAGTAAACTACCTACTTTGCCTCTTTAAGTACTTCGTATAACCTTTCTAGTATTTTCTACGTTCTAATCTCTTTTAGTAAAGGCTCTTAGCTAAAGCGAGGCATAAACGCTCTATCTAATCTTCTACCCTCGACTACTTCTTCCTCTTCCTCTTCTCTTCTTCTATTACCTTATAATTGTGATGGCCTGTCATCTAGGCCATCCTGGATAGCTGGGAGTACCTGCCGCATATAAGGTTCAGCTGTAGTATATTTAGCTTTCGGCTGCTTTCGGCTGTTGTTGTTTTGCATTGTCTAATTTAGGAAGGTTACGTACGTTCGTACGTCCGTCCGGACTTTCGGACGTACTTCGTAGGGTTCGGGCTTTTGTATTAGCCGACGTATGTCGTTGTTCGGTTTCGTACCCCTTTTGTATCGTCCGAAACCTCTTGTATATAGCAGCCTACTCTCCTAGAGTCAGAAAAGGCCAGTTTAGCCTTTTCTTCCGTATCAGAGCCTAGTATTTACATACGTTATTCTGCCAAACGCACTCCCATATGCCTCTTCTGTAGTTGTGTGTATTTCGTGCCGTTATAATAATACTAAAATCAGTATAGGAGGTGTAGAGACGCGTGGCAGCGTTGGAGCAACCTATAGAATCGTAGCATCTTGTACCTATATATACAGTCCTCTTAAAGCGCCTAATAAACCTAATTATAATCAAAAATTTATAAGAGGTAGCCCTATCCGCTTATGTCCGTTCAGTATATATATATAAAACGAATGATCTAATAACTGTATGAAATGAAAAATTCAATTAATAGGCCTAGTTGGGGTCACGGAAAATCTATTCCTTGCTCTTCGCGACATACGAGACAGACGTAGGGTTTTGAGGTTCTGGGCTGATGCCATTTGGATCAATCAGAGCGACTTAGACGAAAAAGGGAATCAGATCGATTTGATGGGTTCGATATACGCATTTGCACAATATGATCATTTATCTTGGTGTTGGTACACCAGAACTTGACACGGCGCTCAAAGCACTTAAATTGGAGGCTAAACGACACGGATTCCATTTACTAGTAAAGTTGAAACTTTGAGATGCTTGGGCTCAGCTCTTTTGTCACGTCCATGGTTTACTAGAGTGTGGATTCTCCAAGAGCTGGTTCTATCGTTGGACCCTTGGATCCAATGTGGGAGAAGCTGCATCAAATGGGATGGTTTCAGCAACGACATGTTTGGCATTGTAAAAGATGTCCAAACTCAGCATCCGAATCATTATATCAGTGATGAAACTGATGAATTGTATATTGAATCATCCAGTCCAACCGATCTTTTTCACCACAGATACCTCATCTGGCGTAGGCTATTTCCCGCAATATGCAAGAGACGCGAGCAAAATTTCAAGGGGCTAGAGTCGAAAAGGATACTGCCCGTATCCCTTTGATTGAGGTTTTGAAATTGAGACGGGGACTTGGAGTTACGAATCCCCAAGATATGGTTTATGCTACTTGGGGAGGGCGCGCCCCCCGGTTACTGGCATGCTTGATTGGAAGTTGATTACGCGAACTCAGTTTCGCAAGTTTACACGATGTTTGCGGTGGCAACGCTTTTGGAGACAAGTTCACTCTATATTCTTTGCTTGTTTTCCAACATTGGTTCTTTCCTGGGTGCCAGACTGGTGGAATATCTCGCATTCCATTCGGGAGAGGAGGATATTGCTTCCATCTCCAGGCGTCAATACGACATACCCTACACCTGTGAACTTCCGGGCAAAAATATTTTGTATTTCCATAGTGTGTCTAACAAGGCAACCCAGCTTTACATAGACTCTGATGACACCCAAGTCCCAATGCGCCTTGCCCTGCGTGGAATCATACTGAATGCTATCAAGAAAGTCAGGAAAGATACAGAAGGCAACTGGATGGCGTTATTGGAGAGCGGTCAGAGTTCTGAGCGTGCTTTTATTCCTCCCTACACAGAACCAGGGGATCTTCTATGTGTGTTCTGGGACGGAACAGGTGCCAACAAGACTTTTGTTCTGAGCCTTATCGACATAGCCCATGACAAAGATCTGAGAAGACAAAGTTATATTCTTTGGCCTTGACATGTTGTTTCTGTCGGACTCGCTTGGGTAAAACACTTGCCTCGACTTCACCTCGAAGCTAGAAGCAGCGAAGTATTTGTACTTCACTAACGTCAAACTATGTTCCTTTCAAGTGCGGGTTAGGGAGCTTTCGTAAGCAAAAATCATTGGATGGATTAGATATCTTCTATGTTTACGCCAGAAGAAGGTAAGGTCCTTGGAACTTGAGAGCGCTAAGTCAATACCCCTTGTAACCTTGCATGATTGATAAGATCATTCGTGAGGGTTGGGGCAATTGAATGGGAAGATGGGCTTACTAGTTGATATTTGATAACAACTCATTAAATTAACCTATCTACTCTAGAATAAATAATAACCTTATTTACAGACAGTCCAAGATAAGTGGCTGAGAAGCCTTATGCGAAGAATTACTCCCTTAAATCGTAAGTGACAATTTGAAAATAGACAACAAACGAAAATGAGCTTTACCAAACTATAAAGCTAACAACTCCTCGATGTTTATTTTCTAGTACAAACCAGAGCCTCGCTTAAAATAAAAGTCTTCGAACAAACAAAAGCACACAAGTTTTTTGACACGGGAGGAAGATGAGCGCGTTCGAAGGACGTTCAAGGTCAAGTTGCTGAAATGCCAACTTCCTGGGGGCCAAGCACAAGAGGCTGAGGAGCCAAAATATCGCCAAAATCAAGTAGCAACCGCTTCTTTGCTTTCTGATATTTCTTCAACCAACCTAACGGGAACGAGCACGAGCCATGGCAGCCCAGATGCTATGGTAGCTTATGCAATCGGAAACACATACCCGCCTTGCATTTTGTCACTCAACGATCTACAACCAATGCAGTTCTCTGATCTCCGTATGGATACACATCATCGCGGCTTTGTTCTCACTGCTCGGCGTGTATCTCCAGTGGTCAAGCTTGTTGCTTGTTCTTGAAAAATTGTGCAGGAGGAGTCTTCAGAGCAGATGGAGAGATTGGAAGTGATGTTTCACAATTCCAAACTTGGCAAAGAAATTCTGGAGTCGGCACAAAAACAAAGACCCCTATTTCAACTCTTAGTGACCGGGGTGATCCGACTTTACGAATCGACCATCCCTCGGACATTTTCACCGGCGCCTCTGGTCTACCCATTAATGATTCAAGTTCTTCTGCAGAGAAAGGGGGAAAGTCTGGAACATCTCCAACGGGTACTGATATTGAAGCAGCTTGGGAATATAAAGAGGATGGAATTGCGGCACTCAAGCAAAAAGATCTCTCACTCGCCCTTTTCGATTATACCCGAGGGTTGCAATTGCTCACTGGGAAGCATGTAAAGAAAGAAGACTTGACCCATGATCTTTTTAGAACTCGTGCCCATGTCAACCTCGTTCTCACTCGCTTCGATGAGGCAAGGATGGTTGCCGTTTCTTCTCTCACTGGATTGGAAGACCAAGAGTACAAGGAGCTTGACAGCAAAGCATACTTTCGTGCTGGTTTTGCAGCCTACCATCTCCGTCAATTTCTGGAAGCGAAACAATTCCTTGAGGAGCAAAAGAGACTTCTTCCGGGCAACAAAGAAGCAGCAGCATACATTCCGAAAACGAAACTACATCTCCGAGAACAAGTCACTGGAAAATTCGACTTTACGAAACTCAAAGCAGCCTTGGTTACGGGTCGTCCACGGGTTGATGCGACAAGCTTTGTTCAAGTTATTATCATCAAAGGAAGTCCTGGGTGTGGCCGTGGACTATTTGCGACCCGTGACAACACTCCCGGTTAAATTGTCATGTGTGAGAAGGCTTTTTGTGTCGTTTTGGGGAAAGAACATGAATACTGGACTGCAATAACTTATGATAATCTAATCAGGCTCTTTCCTGCTGGGTTATGCCAATCCATTGCACAGAAGCTTTTCAACAACCCCTCATAGGTTAGAAAAGTTATGGACCTCTATGGAGACTATCCCGGTATTGGAACGCAACTTCTCATGAGTGATTCCAACCCTGTTATCGACACCTTCCAAGTCCACGACATTGTTTTGCGGAATGCTTTCGGGCTAAGTTCATTACACTCTGGAGAAGAGAAGGACTTTAGAAAATGCAAGCACCAGTCTCTGGATTTTCGCAGCATATGCAAACCACTATTGTATTCCCAATGCAGTGAAGGAAGCCATTGATGATCTCTTGGTATTGCGTGCTACTCGAGCGATCCGCCCTGGAGACGAAATCATTCATAGTAACGATGCATCCCGTCGTTATGATGCGAGGGCTGAATTGTTGTTGAATACGCGGGGCTTCACTTGTGATTGCGTTCTATGCATCGTGGAGGAAACTGATGGGCCAGAATTGCGAACGAAGCGACGTGAACTGGGAAACCAGGCGGATTTGTTCGTAGAAGAGAGGCAGCGATCAGTGCAAAGAGACTTTCTGACGTCAAGGCTCGTCGTCTCTCTCTCACTATCAACAATATTTACGATGACGAGCGATACAAAGACCTTCCACGCAGGGCGCTTTTGAAAATCAACAAATGGCTCAGAGAAGCTTCTGCGAGATAATTCCGTAGCTGGGAGTTGCTCCAATTAAAAGAAGACGAGGGCATGTAAATTTGCGTTTCGATCGGAATATGAATACACATGCATGAGTCATAAAGCAGAAAGTTCAAGTGGGAGTGGAAAGGGGGTGGGCCCCTTCTAAGCGAGCGAAGATCCACCGCGTTTTTTATATCTTATCTGTTGTTGAAATGGGGTTTTATTTTCGGCTTGGGGTGAGTTTTGGAGTGTAGTTTTGTTTTTTTTTTGAAATTATTTGGACGTCCCAATTCTGAGTCATCTATGTGCGCCCGTTTCTCAATCAAGTAAAACATACCGAGTGGCGTTTTGAAAAGGCAAACACTTGGCAGGAAGGCTGTAACAGGCAACCGTTTCTGTTTTCTTTGGGTGGCTGGTAGATGCGAGGGCTGAGTGGGCGGGTTGTGAAAGACGGCTTGTAGCGAATGATGTTGGGCTCTTTCCTCTGTTTTCGGGGTGGTTAAGGTGGTAGGGCACTTTTAGTGACATACTCTGTCCGTTGAGGCTTAGTTGCCAGCCATTCTGATATAAATGAGTGCCAGTAAGTAGCACCGTGTTTTTCGAGTCAGCGTTCTGTTGGTTAAATTTAAGCCAGAATTCATTCTTCAAAGTTTTTCGAGTCAAGGGACAGAATATCTACTCTACGAGCCATGTCGGCCGCTGTTGTTATAGAAGTCGTCGCACTGATTGCAGAAATCGGGCTTGGAATCCTTCAAATCCTACCTCTTATTGATACCAACAGTGCACCAGGTGCCCAATCAATTGTGCGCATAGGAATTGGCATGTTCAACGGCAGCGACACTTTTGGAGGCGATGTACCGGCAATAACGGTATGGAATGAAGATGGAAAGAGGCTCGGAAAAGCTCAACCAAAAGGGACAGTCGAATCTGGCTCATTTGCAGATGTGGTGGTTCCCCAGAGTCCGGCAAACGTACAACCTACCTACGTTAAAGTTGAGGGTAGAAGCAATTCGATTTGTATCGCATATATCGGGCATGCTTGGCCGGACGGAACGAAACGTGGGTGGTTAGGTGATATGGGGAAACACTGTAATAGACAGTACTATTACTCAAATGTTTATGTGACGCAGCCAAATGGCACTCAACACAAGGTGAGTAAGTCACAACGAGGCTTGCCGATATTCTAACAATTTTAAATAGCCACTTTGTACTTGGCTCGGAGGTACTGGCTCCTCAGCGGACTGGACAACTCAAATGACAATCCATACACCGGAATTCAGTGCCGTTGGAGAGTCAAATGATTTCTCTATACCTACGGATCCAACGTCGCTATGTCGCACACCTGCTACTGACTGGGGAAACCAGCGGGTAGCAACTTCTGGTAGCATGGGAAGAGCTAGCTTATTCGGGTTCTTGAGTTTATTCTCCACGATAAGCGAAGCCATCGACACCCCTTACACACGATTTCAAAAGTCGATTCCCACTCCCGTATCACCTTTTCAGAATACAATAGTCGGAAGCCACTATAGTCGACATAATAGCACGGCACTTTGCTCCAATCCCATGTCCTATGGACCGGATTTTGTCTCATTCCATGAAAGAGTATTTTGTGATATGACAAAACGACATACACTGCCGCTTTGTAGTGTTACTACAAAAAAAGACTGCTATGACTGGGAAAGTCATACTGTGGTTGATAGAAAGTTTAAAAAACGGAACATGGGTTATAGGGAAGTGGTAGAGTGGAAGTAAACCTGGGGAGACTTCTTAGCTCAACGTTTATCATATAGACCGCGGGATAAGATTCAAGTTCTCCTTTTATAGATTAGTGCGCTCTTAGTTGTCTATTTTGCTCAATTTCATATGTAGAGTTGTCTTGTATTCACCCCTCAGTGCGTGATGGACCTCGTACCTTGAAACCTCAGAGGATGGTAGCGATAGGATGATTCATCGCGTAAGCTAAATATCTTTGACTCATATTTCTTTATGCATAGCTAACAAAACGATTGTGATTCCGCCCTTTCATTTTGCCCGAGAATAAAGAAAGCCGAGTATATATTCTTCACTTGAATCTTTGAACCTTTTCTTTCTCTTGATATAACCTCAAAGGAATTTCCCTTTGACAGAGCAGCTGCTAAATCTGGACAATAGAAACAATGTGAACAACGAATTGTATTTAATTAATATGTAGGTGGTACCTATTAGCATTGAAGGGAGAATAATACAAATATTTGCACTCTCAACTCGAACAACCTAACCCACAACTATTATATAAAAGAATCAGCTTTATCGCATCAATAAAGATACTCTCAACTCCGAGTTACACCCCAACACACGAGATAGAAAAATGTGTTACAACATAACAATCAACCGAGCATGCATTCATAGCACCTCATACACTCACCAATGCAGGGGCCAACTAAGAAGCGGTAGTTGTTCGATCCCTGAGCATGATATCGACATAGTAGTTGACTTTACCTGTGTCAACTGCATTTATAACAGAGAATACTGGTCCGAACTCGAAGCCACAACAGAGTCCTTACCAGGGTTTGTGTCTTTAGCCGAAAATATCTCCAACAGATACCATGAGCATCTAGATCTCTTCTGGGAGATTTTGGAGCTTTCAAGCACAGACCGTGAGTTCATGACTGTCCTCTCCATGGCAGAAATTCACTGGCTAACCACAGCTCGAAGATGTGTGGATCTTTCCATTAGAGATCTTCTTGATCGAACCTTCACAGTTTTCGATTTGGAAGAGGTATTTGCTAACTATCGCTCGCGGTTTCTAAGACTTATGGATACGCTCCGCTTCATGAATGAAGTCTTAGAACGAGGAATTTGTATGAAAACTCTATCTCAATCAATGACAGACTATACACGGCAGCTTCAAGCTCGCTATAGAGCACTGCAAGGGGGACAGTCGTTTAGGCCACTGGTAAGAGATATCCTCCCAGAAAATCTTCCAGCTGACTTCACTAGTTGCCCGATTTGCGAAGAGAGCGACAATTTAGTTCATATAGCTTGTCCATCCAATCACATTTTCTGTCGAGGGTGTGTTGAGGAATGGGTAAAGGATAAGGAGATTGCGACTTGCCCTCTGGACCGGTGGTCCTTTCGTCGCTCCGAATTTGCGTTTCCAGGTGACCCCTTTATGGAGGATGAAAGCGATGATGATGGACATTTGCTAATCCCACGCTGGCTTCTTATACTTCAAGGTGATTATGCTTAGCAGAGGTAGGGTTAGAACAGGTCGAAGGGAGAAAGGTAACTTAAAAATGAAAAGAGTTCCTGAAAAGTGTTTTTTCTAATTCAATTTAAACAATCTTAGAATAATCTTTACTTCTGGTATGTAAATAAATTTAAAATCATATTCAGAAAAATCGCTAACAATAAACTTACACGTCTGGGGAGAATTGAAAATTTGATTTCCCTCCTCTGTTTAATTTTGTTCTCCCGTCAGCAATGAATTTCAATAATGTGAAGATCTTATTTAGTAAGGTCGCAAAATGTTGTAATTATTATTCGTTGTCTATTCTCGCCAACGAATGAGGCTCATTTGGCCCGAGGAAAGATTTACTGCAACATTATTTAAGGCTGAGGCACAGTAGGACCGCGAACTTCCGACATCCGCCGCCAACCAAGTAAGTGGTGGAACCATTCCAAAGGAAGGGACCTGAAACTGGCCAGGCTAGGTAAAGGAAGAAATTCAAACCACAGGCAAATAGATAGAAAGTGACGCGATCAATCCGACAAGCGCAAAAAACGACACCTTTCCAGATACCAAGCATCTCAGTTCAAAATCGCAGGAATCTCGTTGACCGACAAGGAGAATAATTGTGCCTGCACCAAACTGAGAATCCCACCAGCCGCTGTAGCCTACTGAACCAAGAAGTGTACGAAACAGTTTACAGTGATTGTTAGACGACTCATTTCCTAATTCTCCTAGAAGTTCTCAATTAACAGCTGACGGCAAATAAGAAAGAAGGTGCCTGGCTTCTTACGGATCTTCCTACCACCCAGAAGGCACGAGGCCCAATTGATAGGCCAAGCCTTTCAAGTCAAATGATCTCAAAAAAAGCAGATGTATGAGGATAAATAAAACAGCATGGGTGAGAATGAGAGACTCGAAAATTGGCTTTGAGCGGCTCAGAGCAACCAAGCTTGAAAATGCACAAATAAAGAGGAAAAAATAACAGCAAATTAGAAAAGCATCACAAGAGTTTATACTTCACAATTATACGTACTGTACATACTCAATATTCACAAACTCCCTAACCTTGACCCAAAGGTAAGTAATAATAAACCATGGCGAAGAACCGCAAAGAACCCCATACCATTAAGATATACTACTTCTTAGCAGCTTTCAGCATCGTCTCCCTCATAGCCGCTCTGGCACTCCTACTACCACCTAATTTAGGTCCTTGTAAAACCTCTTCTTTCTTGCCTCCAGCAGTTCGGGTTGGAGCAGGTGGCCCCACCTTCTGCTTTCTCTGCCTGGCGGCCACAGAATCCATGAATTCCTTCCTGAAAGCCTCAGCAATACGATCATCAGCTGCCTGGTCATCACCAGGAGTTGCTTCGTTTTCTGAGGGCGAGTCGTAAATTTCAACTATTTTATGTTAGTATAAATCCAAGCCAAGCAAGGAGGGAGCAACATACGTTTATTTTCCCTCAGAACCTCATCAACTAGTTGATCTCGACGAATATCATCACTTCCCCGTCTTTTCCTGCCTCGCCATGGCTTTCCATCCCTCCCTAACCGCACTTTAGTGGGTTTTTTCTGCGCACTTTCCTCAGCCACTGCCTCCCCATTCATTCGTCTTGTAGCCATATCCGTCCTAGCAACATTCTTATCCCTCGCTTCATCTCCAAGATCAATCTCATGAAGTTTCCCCAGCGCAGCAGGTTGTCGGTTGACCTCTGCAATTCCCTTTCCAGCCGAAGTAGGTCTCGCGTCCCCAACTTCTTCGCTCGTGGTAGGTTTAGATATTTGCAACTCGCCCATACGACGTTTAGCGATCTCAGAATCTATATATGCCATCCTTCCCTCATTAGTCACTGTTCATCTTCTCCCATCAACAGCCACACCGGGAGGGCACTCACATATGTTTATTAACATCACCCACAGTTCCAGTTTGCGCTGCGAATTTCCGTACGACTCCCCCTCCAGTAGTTTCTCCTAACCCTTTTTCAACAAGTTCCTCTCGGACTACCAACTCGTGGGATTCTTTCGTTGAACTGGCGTTTGCATTCCCAGCTCGAAATTCAACACCGCCTTTTCCTCTACGTTGTATCTTCCGTAGTCTCAGTATTTCCCCCATGTCTACGTCAGCGGATTCTGTATCGACATCTTGCGCTGTGCTGCTGATGAGTTCATCGAGGCTTTGGGGCGCGGGGGCAACCGGGCTTGCGATTGAGGGAGGGGCATCGGGAGAGGGTGAGGCCGCACGTTGGCGATAGATTTTGCGCTTTTTGGAAGGACGAAAAAGAACAGCTGGCTCGGAGGCAGGAATATCTGGTGCCGAATTTTGCGACATGATGGGTGTTTGGATTGTTGTTGATGTTCTAGAGGTCATCTATCAGGCTGAGGTTTCTCAACGAGGCTTTCCGAAGTTCAGCCTTTCTCACTTGAGCCCAACCCCCGTGTGAGTGAGGAAGCATATCAATGATTCACTGGACTATATTTAATATATTTACCTAAGATTGGGTCCTACAAGTATGGTCATAGCTTTTAGTTAAGACATACTTCGAAGTAACTCCCATCGCTTCAAAAGGTTACCCTGAGGTCATCATAAATTTATAGGAATAATAGTTGCTATTATGAAATCTATACACTAATGTATATAAAAGACATCACGATGCATTTCCGTTTCTTCAGCGTGCAATCCCTCTCCTTAGCATTACAGATATTGCACTAGCAAAGCTCTGTGGACATCAAAACAAATTTTGAATATATTAAAGACGAGCGTCTTCACAGGACCATCCATGGCAAAGCAGTCTACCAAACAAGATCGCCGTGGGGCTATATCAACTAAGACATAAGCTTCGAGACCGATTTGTTCAATATCGGATTTTAAAACACGCGGAACGGGTCGGAGTGTTTTGAATATCGTAATCGCATCCGCTAAAATACGAACCGCACAACACTATAAGCCAGACGTTGCGGCGTTCCAAATGTCGACCGTGGTAGGATGCCTCGTGTATCTTGTGTTCTCGACATCGATGTGCGCCACAAATCCCATGACAATATCACTCGAGATAAAGGTTTCAAGTGCCTCTTCTCACAAAATCCAATCTCGTCAGCGTCCAACAAAGGAGAAACCCGCGAGATATCGTCTGACAAAACACATCCTAAAACCTTGCAAAGAATTAGCAATCAAATTCCAATGCCAAAAGGTGCCCCGCTAGCAAAAGAAACACAATAGAATTCTCATTTCAGAAACCCAGATTCTAAGCACCGCCAACGCTTCACAGCGCGAAAAGACCTGCCGCATATGACGATGCCGACACAAAGCCCGCGCAGAAAAGCGTGAAGCGTCAGCCTAAGACGGCTCTTCCTAAAGATATATTTGGGGTTTATGGGATCTCATCATTTCGAGAGGTTTGGTGTTGTGTTTCAATTTCGACGCGTGCGGAGGACGGGGAGAATAAGAACGGAAGACGGAAGCTTACAGGTGAGGTTTATTGTGTTTGAACCGTGCTCGTATAATCGTTGTTGAGGCTGTTTGTGGTCGGAAATTTCTTCAAACAAGTTCACTGTTTCTCGTTTTCAATCGCGGAAAAAAGAATCACAAATAGCCCCGCCTAAAAACCACGCTAAAGCTAAATATAGCCAAGCGCTTTCTTCAACACGTGATCCAGGAACGAGCCTTCTGCCGAAGTAGGAGAATATCAAATTCCTCATCAGAAATCAATAAACATGCAATAACTCAAAGACAATCAAAGGCTAAACATATCGGAAATCTTTAATTCCTCCACGAAAAATCGAGTGCTGCTTTTCCCTCTGGAGCCCAGTCAATTGTTCCCCGTGTGGTTAAAGCTTTCCCCAGCCGAGCGCCGCGGAGCATCACACAGAGGGAGTTTGAGATATTCAAGTGCCATCCCAACCCAAGATCGAAGGGCTTTTGTAGATCCGGGAACGTCCCAATCTTCGCAAGCAGTCCCTTGCCGATGTTATCTGTACCTCGAGATTCGCAAATCTGGAACGTAGATCTGTGCATTGCATCTTATATTCTCCGCATTATGACTGAGATTTAACTTCGAACAAGACATCAAGTTTTGCTAGTGATATCGCTGTAAGACGAGGTATCAGCGATATTTGCATGTTGGAACAAGAGACAGAGAGAATGTAGAATGATGTGTTCGTTTAACTTTAGATTTAATCTGTTTACAGGCAGTGTGTAAGTCGTGTGATATCGCAGACTAGCTGCAAAACCACCCTGAAATGAATCGTAAAGAGCGTAGATAGCCATAAAGACAATGTAGACGATTACTGAAACTCGACAATCAGGCCACCCCATAGACAACTTCAAATTGTCACCCAATTTCCATAAATGAACTCCCCTTCCCTTTTCCAGAGACCGTGTCGAACCAAATGGTATTGTTTAAAAAGTAACCGTGAATGAGCGTGAGAATGTGACCCAAGTGGCCGTAAAATATATACAGTGAAGGTCCGAAATCGGTGGGTATTGTGCGTAAAGAAAAGAGAAAACATCGGAGACCAGGTTCTATATCCACATCGCCGATATGGCTGGCTTCTTCACTTCGCCAAATGCGCTTGTGAAGAGTCCTTGAATCTCGCTCATGTAATCCTCCGCCCGGAACTTGAACAAACCTCTTGATGCAAGCTCTTGCTCTTCCTCATCTACCACGGTCATTCTCTCCCGAGTGATACCATAGTCTTCGGCGATCTCGGTGACTTTGGCAAGCTCGTTACCAAATGGATGGTCAGGACCATCCACAGTAGCGGACGAGAACATATTGATTGATGATCTGACGGTCGAGATGCTGTTCTTTGGTGATATCCGTGATACGGACCGCTTGCGAGCTAGAATTTCGGCATTCTTCTTGGTATGTGAGATAGCTCGCTTGGGAATGATGGGTGCGTCTTCAGTAGACTCTTTCGGTGGGAGCTGGCCAAAGTAACAAGAGAGGTGATTTGGGTCGGGTGAGGTTGGTGATGAGGATCCGATGGAGGAATTATCTGTTGAATCCGTAGGCGAAAATGGGTTCGAGGCAACGGATCGGTCAGAATCATCATCCGAATTTGATGATCTCGAAGTAGAAGACGAAGGTGTCTTTGGGAAAAGATCGGGCGCGTTGTAAGACAGCATATTTGTAGTCGAAAGCAATTCGATGGGAGCAGAGATCTTATTTCTAATGTTGTTGGAACCCAAAGATTTCTTCGTTGTCAAACTTCTCGATGGCATTGGTGCGGAAATATCTGAGGCAGCCCTACTCCTCTTCGTCGTGAAAGCTCGTGCGAGTGACATTTTTGCTGAATGGAATGGTTATCCGGATTTCCTAGAGAAGGTGGGTGAGATTTTCCTTTTTAGCCAAATGTATGGGTGTACGACAGTGGAGCTTGTATCGAAGGTGGGGTCGAATGTGACGAGATTGTTTGGGGAAGGTGCAGGTAAGCTTGGGACGCTATTGGATGATGGTCACAGGCTAGCTGCAGGTTCAACCTTTTGGCTTGTCGTGAATCGGAGGAGTGCTGTTCAGGAAGGAGAAGCTCCTTGCGTCCTTGTGATGGTGGTGGATGATGATAGTTCCTCGAAGGTCGATTGCACTTTCCGTGGCAGTAGTTTGCTGGAGGGGTGATCCTGTAGCGCGTGACTGGTGTGCTGGTGATAAAAGCTAGATGGGAATATATACGGAAGGTTGAAATATTTAGTGGTGGAGCGATGAGCTGGCAATGAAATTGGAAGTTGTTGGGGGACGCAGTCCTGTGAGTAAGAAAGATTTCGTTTGTTAGAGTCGTCGGGATGTTCGAGACCGTTGGGTGGAAAGAGCGAGAGGATTGTCGATAAAGAGTGTATTTCGAACAACCAGTCGAAACAAAGGAATGTAGATTGCGCAAACTAATCGGCCAGGCGATGTGCGTTGAAAGTTGTTGGTGAAGTTGGTGCTTTGTGAAGGGGGAAGAAAGGGCGGTTTTGAAGGGGGGAGAGAAAAAGGGAAGCAAAGGCACAAGGAGGAGCTGCAGGGGTCATCTGCAAGACAAGGATCAGGATTTGATGGGATCCATGAAAAGAATGGATCTTGAACAAACAAGGGGGCGATTGAGCCACTGAAAAGCGGCAACGCCCACTGGTGAGTCGTGACTTGCCTTGCCTCAACTTGAGTCTAGCTCCATCTCTGCTTGATAGGGAACGCCTCGATATTCCGTAGTGAGGGAGAAGGAGTAAGGAAAGTATATTGATCCCTTACCGTTTTGAGGGGGAACAATTCTCAGAAGTTGGGTGGCACTAATTCCTGCAGCTCACCTTGACGTGTACTGCAGTTCCACGATACTGCTCCTTTTCCTGCCCAACGAATTCCAGGCCAACAGCAAGAAAAACCCCTATCAAAAGCTGCTGTAAGTTGTGTCTACTTTTGCAATATAAAAGCCAACGGACCTGTAAAATTGTCAAGGTCGATCGGAGCGCGCGTTCTAGCATCGATCAGCCCACTAAGACCAATCGCCTCCCTCTGCTGGAAGTCGTCAATCTACTCTCCCCCCCCTAAATAAACGTTAAACCTGAACCTTCTTTTTTTGGTGCAACGCCCGCACGATTTTAAGGTTCCCAGCTGTCAGAAATAACATTTAATTAGGGGGGAGGAGAGTAAAATCGCCAGATAGGGGCGCTTGGGGCTCAGTTGGCGCACTCTACTTGCATCTGAAGTTCACAAGCTTTCCCACAAGTTGCCTCCTCTGGCGTGCGCCAAAGGTTTAAAACTCTGGTGCCATCCCGCAAGGTACACAGACAATGCCACGCTCCGAGAGGCACACAGTGCGCAACATAGGACGAAGCGACAGCAAGTAAGGCCGCTAAGGCGGGATGATTCGAGCAATTTGAAACGAAGCCTGGGGAGAACCTTGAGGAGGGGTTATAATTGGCAGAGGTTCTGGTGGTTGAAACAAACCCATCCAACCCCGAGCAGCCCTGGTATTTTTCCCGCGCGCCAACGTGAGGGTGGAAGAGAAAAGCGGCACTTGAGAACATGACAACAGCTCTTGATGTGGTGTCCTGGATGATTGTATCTTCGGAGTTGTGTGATTTGAAGTTTTGTCTCTCCATACTAGCGAAAATCCATATATCGTACAACATCCTGCGTGCCGCTTCCAGGTTTTCTTTTGGAGACCGATCGGGAGGGGCTTCGGTTCCTTCGAGCACCTTTCGCCTTCCGAAGGCCTGATTCGGCTATGAGGATTCGCAAAATGGCCAGAACAGCCTGCAGTCATCAACGCCATCATCCAGCAGCCAGTGGACCGAAAAAGCCTCTGCCTTGCAGAGCGTTGCAAGCGCGAACGCACATAAAGAACAGCTATTGTTAGCAACAACGTGAACGCCATCAAGAGGCGCCGCAACATGGTGGTTGAGGTAAGTTGCGTCATCCGTTCAATTCCCAGGCAGTTTGTTCGCTGGCGATCATTGATGCATTTCGACACTGTACTGCCAATGCCAGCGATTAAAAAGTTGAAAATAGTTTTTGTTTTTGTGGGGTGATATTTCGTACACCGTAGCCGATTATCATTCATCATAGCCGACTATCATTCATGCACTACAAAATACTCGAAATTGTCAGTACCTATAATACTATAATAACCCCGCCATGCCGGAAAAAGAAGACGATAACACATTTTTTTCGTCTCGTATATCCCCACAATGGAAGCCTTGCCCCGCGTCTTCAAATCTGTACTTTTGGCTGCGTTTCAACCCCAGATTTGCCCAAGTCCTGGATATAATTGATGAAAGAAACCCGATGGATGATCTTTGGGGCCATGGCGGCATGAAATTTCAGTCTTTTAATCTTCTCTGGTCGTTTCAATCTTCTTCCATAGATTCCCACCCTTCTCCATTTTGCTCGGTTTCTCCTTCAGGCTCATTATCATCTTCCGATTCGTCGCTGTCGTCTCGAACCCCAACCAACCTTTCCTTAATCTCCCCTTCAACTGGAGTCACTCTATCTGCGAATGCCCGTCGGACTGCTGGGTTGGTGGATGTATCCTACGCAAAAATTGTTAGAACTAACACTCAAAATTGTGGGGATAGGCGCAAGTATTCACCCAAACTTGAACAACTCCTTTGCTGCCTGCAACCGATAATCTAAAACCAACCTCTTCGTCCGGTGCGAATACAGTCGAGAAGATCTTTCCAACTTCCAAATTTCGTGTAACAACCATCGTGGGGCCGGAAGGTTGAATGTTCCACAGTTTGACTTGTCTATCCGTGGAACCAGTGACCATGAAACCTGGTATGACGGGATTTATGTCGAAAGCCGATACCGACTCGTCGTGTGCCTGGAGAATCCAGACAGGTTTACTTGCTGCCGGACTTGATGGAGTATTTCGGACATCGTGGAAGTGGATGATACCGTTCTCAGTCGAGATATAGAAGTAATTTGAATCATGTGGGTCCCATCGCACACTTTCAACATCACTCTCAACTCCCCATCTTGGAGCTTTGGCGTCGGGTGCCCTCATATCTGCTGCAACAACAGTTCGATCATAACTTCCACTGAGTAAGATTGTTGACTCCTTAGGATGCCATGCAAGCGTGCACACCTTATCGGTATGGTGAGTGTATGATTTGGCACATTTAGCAGTATTCAGATCCCATAATTTCACGGTTTTATCTGCTGAAGAGGAGGCGAGGAGGTTTCGATGTTGTCTATTGGCGGCAAGAGAAAGAACTGCATCCACATGGTGGTCGTCGTTGGCCTTCTTGGACTTCTTTCTCTTTTTCTTCTTCTTGTCTTCAGCACCTTCCCCTCCTTGTCCGAGAATCGCATTTGGGTACATGCAATCAACAGTATCCAAGTCCCAAATTTCAATATCCGGGTCGAATGTTCCAACAGCCACAAAGTTTGCTCTCGAGTCCTTCTCCACGCTTGCTTTCCCTACTGGAATATCCAACCACTCTATACACAGAGGTATCGCTGGAAGCATGAGATCGTGATGAACATAGAGGTTGTCGGCTTCGTCTTCGTAAACATACACTTCGAGATGTGCTACTTCATCCTCGATTTTAGCTGCCAATAGCATGTTGTCGGTTGCAAGTATTTGAAGCTCTTCTCGGTCCTCATCGTCCTCCTCATTGGCTGCCATTGTGATGTATGGGTCGTCTTCGTTGGAATCATGGTATGCGAGAGATTTGACATTTCCGAACATGCCCATACCGTCGCCCTGTTTTTCATGGTCCATCTCAACATCTTCATCATAGTGTTCTAGGTCGTACTCCTTCAGGTCATCGTCATCGTCGCTGTGGATGCATGTTAGCAAGAACACTGCGACAAGTCTCGTAGAATAACTAACCCGTTTGACTTTAAAGTTTTGGAGGCTTCTTCTGCGTCCGAACCCGAGTCTTCATCATCATTGTGTTTGCCATCGCGCTCTGTCTGGTTCTTGGCCTCCTCCAAATCTTCATTTGCGTCGTCGAGTTGAAGCTTTGCAAGTTCCGCGATGCGCTGAAATTCGTCTTCGTCGAAGGTGTATCTGGTAGGAAACGGAGCAGCGAATCCACGGGGCACCCACGCGGTAGCCGTAATCATTGACATCGTGAATGTTCGAGAGTCGTACTTTGCGACAAGTTTGTACGAGAAAAGAAGTCGAAGCGTGCGGGGCGCGAACTTTTTTTCTATCTTATCGCTGACGATTAACTTTTTTGTGACGCTAGTGACCCGCAGGGGCGAAGCTACTCCGTATTTTTGCGACTTGGGAACACCATACCCAGCTCAACGACAACAACAAAATGGCTAGGGACGAGCAGAGCCCTAAGCGCCGAAAGCTGGACTTCAATCCTCTGCGATCAGACGACAGGTTTGTTGTGCCTACGAGACCAGCATCGCAGAGTCGCGCCCCGAAATCGGTAGCATCGAGGTCTCAAAGTCGAGCACCAAATGGATCTCGAGCGTCAACACCCCATGGACAATCACGATACGCCTCGACTCCTGGATCAACCCCTCGCCAAAAGGAATTCGATGGCCCAGAGCCTTTTGTGAACGAAGAGGATTCGAAGGCATTGGACAGAGATTGGTACGATGGAGACGAATTCGGACACACTTTCGGAGACGATAGCCACAATCCATTTGGTTCTTACGACAACACATGGGCCGAGCAGCAACGAGAGGCTGCGCTCACGGAGAAAAAGACTGGGAAGCGAATAAGTGTTCGGGCATCACAGAAGCAGAAGGATGTGGATGCCTGGGAGACGAATCGTATGCTCACATCTGGAGTCGCCCAAAGAAGAGACTTTGGGGATGATTTCGAGGACGATGAAGAGGCTACTAGAGTTCATCTTCTTGTGCATGATCTCAAACCACCATTCTTAGATGGAAGGACCGTATTTTCAAAACAGCTGGAACCTGTACCGGCAGTTCGAGACAACCAAAGCGACATGGCAGTATTCAGCCGTAAAGGCAGTAAGGTCGTGAAGGAGAAGCGACAACAAAAAGAAAGGCAGAAGCAGGCCCAGGAGGCAACAAACATGGCCGGAACTGCCCTGGGAAACCTGATGGGTGTCAAGGAAGACGAGGGAGATAGTGCTGCACCTGTTCCCGGAGAGGAAGAGGAACAGGGCAACAGCAAATTTGCCCAGCACATGAAGAAGAACGAAGGGGCCAGTAATTTCAGTCAAAGTAAATCTCTCAAGGAACAGCGAGAGTATTTACCAGCATTTGCTGTTCGGGAGGACCTGTTAAGGGTGATTCGTGATAACCAAGTTGTCATAGTTGTTGGGGAGACAGGATCCGGGAAAACTACACAGTTGACACAATTTTTACACGAGGATGGGTACGCAAAACTGGGTATGATAGGATGCACTCAACCCCGAAGAGTAGCAGCAATGAGTGTGGCAAAACGTGTCAGTGAAGAAATGGAATGCAGACTCGGTAGTACTGTTGGCTACGCCATTCGTTTCGAAGACTGTACTAGTAAGGAGACATGCATCAAATACATGACTGATGGTGTTCTTTTGAGAGAATCGCTGAATGAACCGGATCTTGATCGTTACTCCTGTGTCATCATGGACGAGGCTCACGAAAGGGCTCTGAACACTGACGTTTTGATGGGGCTATTCAAAAAAGTACTCGCCCGTCGCCGCGACCTCAAGCTTATCGTCACATCTGCCACAATGAACTCGAAGAGGTTCTCTGATTTTTACGGAGGAGCCCCAGAATTCTTTATCCCAGGTCGTACCTTTCCAGTCGACGTTATGTTCCACCGCTCGCCGGTCGAGGACTACGTTGATCAGGCTGTCCAGCAGGTCTTAGCAATCCATGTCTCGATGGGTGCTGGTGATATCTTGGTGTTTATGACTGGACAAGAGGACATTGAATGCACTTGCGATCTGGTCCAAGAACGGCTCAATGCCCTCAACGACCCCCCAAAACTCAGCATCTTACCCATCTACAGTCAAATGCCCGCAGATCTCCAAGCAAAGATCTTCGACAAAGCAGCCCCTGGTGTCAGGAAAGTGATTGTTGCAACGAATATTGCGGAGACTAGTCTGACTGTTGATGGTATCATGTATGTTGTCGATGCTGGGTACTCCAAGCTTAAAGTTTACAATCCACGAATGGGTATGGACACTCTTCAGATCACTCCAATTTCCCAAGCGAACGCCTCCCAGAGAGCTGGTAGAGCAGGACGTACTGGGCCTGGCAAAGCATATCATCTCTTTACCGAAGCTGCTTTTAAGGATGAGCTGTATATTCAAACCATTCCGGAAATCCAACGTACCAATCTCAGTAACACTGTTCTACTCCTGAAATCCTTGGGAGTGAAGGATTTGTTGGACTTTGACTTCATGGACCCCCCGCCACAAGACACTATCACCACCTCGCTCTTCGACCTCTGGGCGTTAGGCGCCCTAAACAACATTGGCGACCTCACCGAAATCGGCAGGAAAATGACAGCTTTTCCTATGGATCCATCACTAGCGAAGCTTCTTATTGGATCGGAAGAGTACGGCTGCAGCGAGGAAATGCTTACAATTGTATCCATGCTATCTGTCCCTAGTGTCTTCTATAGGCCGAAAGAACGCCAGGAAGAGTCAGATGCAGCTCGTGAAAAGTTTTTCGTTCCCGAGTCCGACCATTTGACATATCTTCATGTATACTCGCAATGGAAAATGAATGGCTACTCAGATGCCTGGTGTACTCGACATTTCCTACACCCCAAATCGTTGCGTCGAGCAAAGGAAATCAGAGAACAACTATTGGATATCATGAAAATGCAAAAGATGGCTATGGTCAGTTGCGGTACGGACTGGGATGTTATTCGAAAATGTATCTGCTCAGGATATTACCACCAAGCAGCAAAAGTCAAAGGAATTGGCGAATACGTCAATTTGAGAACAAGTGTAACTGTTCAGTTACACCCGACGAGTGCACTTTATGGATTGGGATACCTCCCAGATTATGTTGTTTACCATGAGCTGATTCTTACTTCCAAGGAATACATGTCAACTGTGACGGCTGTTGATCCTCACTGGCTTGCGGAACTGGGTGGTGTGTTCTACTCGGTGAAAGAGAAAGGGTACTCTGCAAGAGAAAAGAGAGTAACTGAGGTGGAATTTAATAAGAAAATGGAGATCGAGGCGCAGATGGCCGAGGACAAGTCAAAGGAGGAGCAAAGACTGGAGGATGAGAGTAACAAGACAACGAGACAGGCAGTAGTGCCATCCGCGGTCAAAAAGGTATCCTCGCATGGTGCTGTCAGAAAGCCCATAGCTAAAAGAAATGGCCGTGGCTTCTAAGAAAGACTTATTATTTGAACCCTGTTTTGACTGACAAAATTGCTCGTGTGAAATTTGCCATGATGTTTTCCAACCCGACCTCGCCCTGGTCCAACACCGTCGAGGTATGGCAGGTGCGAAGAAGAGAAGCAACAAGGGAGGCACATCTAGTCGTAAGTAAAACTGTTTAGAAATGTACCTTTCCTCTCAGTGCTTTTCACTTAATTGCGCCTTCCATCAATTACTATATCACGTGCGAAGGTGAAGGTTCCGTGAACGCGCTCGATCGCGTCGCGCTTTCAACACCCACCTTCATCCAACAATCCTTTCCCCAGCAAGTTATGCTGCTTCGACCAACGCCAGAGCCATGGACGAGGAGGATTATGGAGACATTTCGGATGAGGATATGATAAATGCGTGCAGTCAGGCCTCTCAAACTTTACCACCCCTCCGCCGCTCCCCGCAATCGAATTTGAACAAACGACCGAGGGTTACATATGGATCAGACGAAGAAGGAGGTTCGGGGGAAGACGGGGAGGAATCTACGAAGCCGAAGAAGAAATACAAGATTCATGTAGGGGTTGGGGAAGTGCCGGCTGCGAAGATTGTGGGAGCAACACAAGCGGATGGGCATCCAGATTCAAGTCCGTACCGTATCAGAGGTCCGATTTTCAGGAAGCCGCGACCTGAACCACCAACACCCGCGGTTCCACGCCGACAAAATACAGTATTTGATTCTTTCAGGCAACGGCAAAAGACCCCGCCGCGGAACGAGGTTTCAAAGGAGTTAGAAGACCTACCTTCCGATGCTTTCTCGTCGCCAGAAGCCGCGAACCAAGAAGCTATAATTATAGGCTCTTCGCCACTCAGACCTACCCAATTAAATCATGTGCCACGGCAGCGACTTGTAGCACCAAAAAATGGTCTTCGACAGACGACTTTATTTGGTGGCCAGGCCCCAGTTGAAGTGTCGGCTTCGCAAGCCAAAAAGGTTCATAACTTCATTGTTGACTTGCCACCGGAAGCCCCAACTCAGCATGAACTCAACAAGGAGGCTCTCGCAAAATGGGTATACCCTACAAATCTTGGAAAGATTCGAGACTACCAATTCAGCATTGTGAGGAATGCCCTTTTCAACAACTGCCTTGTAGCACTTCCTACCGGACTTGGGAAAACTTTTATTGCTGCTACAGTGATGTTCAACTACTTTCTCTGGACCAAAAAAGCTCAAATTGTCTTTGTAGCTCCCACAAAACCCTTAGTAGCTCAGCAGGTTGACGCTTGTTTTGGAATCGTGGGAATTCCAAAGTCGCAAACCACAATGCTTACAGGCGATCAAGCGCCAGCACTCCGAGCTGAAGAGTGGGCGGACAAAAGGGTCTTCTTTATGACACCACAGACACTCGAGAATGATCTATCAACTGGCATAGCTGATCCCAAGAAAATTGTGCTACTCGTTGTTGACGAGGCACATCGGGCAACTGGAAACTATTCGTACGTCAAGGTTGTGAATTTTTTAAGAAGGTTCAATAAGAGTTTTCGAATTCTTGCTTTGACTGCCACTCCAGGTTCAAGTGTTGAATCCGTACAGGAGGTAATTGACAACCTGGAGATTTCCAAGGTTGAAATCCGGACCGAAGAATCGATCGACATTGCACAATACGTTCATAGGCGGAATATCGACACGATCGTATTAGATCCATCGCCAGAGATCCTACTTATAAAGGAGCACTTTTCCAAGGCTTTACAACCATTAGTCAATCTTCTGTGCGCTCAGAATGCGTATTATAACAAAGACCCCATGTCACTTACACCTTTTGGCCTGATACAGGCCAAAAAACAATGGTTTGCCACTGCTGGCAAAAATGCAAGTTTTCCTGTGAAAGGTATGATAAATGGACTTTTCACAATTCTCGCAAGCGTAGCCCATGGAATAAAGCTGCTCAACTTCCACGGTATCGGACCTTTCTTCTCCTCTATCAAGGATTTTCGACAAGGTGTCGAAGATGGAAACAAGGGTGGGAAATATCGAACGCAGCTCGCAGAAAACCAAGATTTCAAGAAGATGATGAGTTTGATGCAGATGTGGGTCAATCGAGACGGTTTCGTAGGCCATCCCAAGCTCACTCATCTTTGCTCTACGGTTCTGAATCATTTCGTCGATGCGGGAGAGGGGAGACTGGGTGAAGACATGCCACCATCTGCGACCCGAGTGATTGTTTTTGCAGAGTTTCGGGATAGTGCAGAAGAAATCTCCCGCGTGCTCAATGTCCACCAGCCTCTGATTAGAGCATCCGTCTTTGTTGGTCAAGCTGATTCCAAGCGTTCCGAGGGGATGAATCAGGCAAAGCAGCTCGAGACCATTCGGGACTTCAAGAAGGGGAAAATCAACGTCATCGTCGCCACTTCAATTGGAGAGGAAGGTTTGGATATTGGGCAGGTGGATCTGATTGTTTGTTATGACGCTTCAGCATCTCCAATTCGAATGTTACAACGTATGGGTCGAACTGGGCGAAAGCGTGCCGGAAACATTGTGCTCTTATTGATGCGCGGCAAGGAAGAGGACTCTTTCACAAAAGCCAAGGATAATTACGAGCAGATGCAGAAAATGATTAGCGCAGGAGCACGTTTTAATTTTCGACATGACCTTTCTGTTCGTATCATTCCCAAGGACATCAAACCTGAGGTCGACAAACGAATGATAGAGATTCCACCAGAGAATACGCAAAATCCCGGGCTGCCCGAACCGAGGCGTAGAGTTACGAAAAAGAAAATGCCACCAAAGAAATTCCATATGCCAGATGGGGTAGAAACGGGATTCCAGGCTGCTTCTCGGATGTCAGCAAATGGCACAGTATTGACGGACTTGGGTGTGACTATACAAAAGAAAAAGACACCCAAGGTCAAGGCTGTCCCCAAATCTCAACTGGCTCCAATCGTACCAGTAGAATCAGTTCTTCTAAACCCAGAAGACACCATGGAACTTGTCGAACGATTTCAAAACATCGCTGGAAATGAGATTGAAGAAGTTGGGATGCCCGATTTGACTGCCCAGACCGAATCACAAAGAATATTAGGACCGACGAGCAAAGTATCTCATGGCCAGTGTACAGAGAGGTTTGTAAACCTGCTCAAGACTCTTGCGCGATCACAAAACCCCGAAGATCGGTTTGTGGTGCCTTACGGGGATAGACCACCTTCTCAGGGATCGTGGAATATACCAAAGTTGATTGGAGATGAAACGGAAACTGATGATCCTACTACCCCTCAGTCTAGGAGATCAGCAATGAAACCGAAGAAAACACCAAAAGCCAACCGAAGAAGTGCTGTTTTTCTCTCAGATCCCGGAAGCGACATGGAAGCAACCCCTGGAGCGACAAATCGTCAAGAAATCAGTGGCGATGACACGGAAGGCGAGGGGGACGATCTGGCCAGAAGCGAGGAGATATCTGATGACAGCGAGGATTCTGGAAGTCTTCTTGATTTCGTAGTCAATGATGGAAGTTTCTCTAGTATGACGATGACTAGGAGAAGCCCTCTGACACACTCGTCGAGTCCACCCCCAGTACGGAATCCAAAACCGAAGAAAGCACCTCCTCGCAAGCAGTCGCTGTTTGTTTCCACGCAGGACAGTGATGGGGATGATTTGCCGGATCTCCAGTCACTTTGCAAAACTTACAAGTCAGCAACAGCTCGAGTAACAAAGCAACTCGGCTCTGATCCACCTGCGCCATTTGGAGGCAGAAGAAGGAAAGCCCCTATTTTTGAAGAAGATAGTGATGAATAATGTACTTGGTCGATTTTTTATGCATAGCGTTGGAGTACTGCTGTCGGGTCGGCGGAATAGCTGGCGTTGGTGGAATAACTGCTTAAATGAATGTTCTAGTCAATTCGTCTGTAGCAACCAGTAAAAGGCGTCAAAATGATTCATTCCTATGAAGCATGATTGTGTAGAAATGACTGAATCAGGAGAAAGATATGATAATGTAACTCAAGAGTGGGCACAAGTTAATTCCAGTTTTGAAACTAGGCAAGCCAAAGTCACTTCGGTTCCTTCAAATTACGAGTATGGTATGGACCGAAAAAGCGGCAGTAAAGACCACTCGTTGGTACAAAGTATCAACCTAAGGACAGTGCAATATATAAATTGGCCCGAGACTAAATGAGAACAAGAGAACTAGTGAAGGAAGCAGTACACGTGACTCGGAACCATCCCGCCCAAGTGACAGGGGTATTTGACAGATCAGCTTCCAGCAACACCACAAGGCCAGAAGCCCGTACGTACATCGCGAACAGAAACAATTCTCAACACAAATGGATCCTTCGCATCCCCAAACTCCAGAAGGGACCCTGAGTTGGAGACTCAGTTACCATCCCATTACCCTGCTTACCTTCCTTGCTTTCCGAATCTGTAAGTACAATGGCCTAGGCGCATAGGTGGATGGATGGTGTACTAACTGAATAGCTTCGTTGCTGGTTTACCTTTTGGGGATTCTTTTTACGGATAACTTGTATTTTCCCTTCTTCCTCTGCCCCTTATCTTCGCCCTTCTTTCCTTGCCTATATCCCGTCTGCCATACACTCACTAACTCATAAATCCACAGTGTCCTCATCTTCATAATCACCATCCTCCTCCTCGCAGCGGATTTCTACTACCTCAAAAACATAGCCGGTCGTCGATTAGTTGGGCTACGATGGTGGAACGAAGTACACCCCGAAACAGGAGATTCCCACTGGGTATTCGAGTCCTCGGATCCGGCGACGAAACAGATTAGTGCGACGGATAGGAGGTTCTTTTGGTTGGCGCTTTATAGTCAGCCGCTGATTTGGATTGCGCTTGCGCTGGTGGCGATTCTGAAGTTTGCCTTTATCTGGTTGACGCTCGTTGGTATGTTTTATTCCCTTTCTGGTGGATTGGGATTGAGGAAGGGGAAGGGGAAGGGGAAGGATGGAGAGAGGGGAGAGGACCGAGGGCATGGTGGAAAGGAGACGTATTGGGAGAGGGAGGAAGGAAAATGCTAACTCCAAACTCCAGTAATCGCCCTCAGTCTCACAATCACAAATACTCTCGCCTTCTCGCGATGCGACAAATTCGGACAGGCATCGAATCTAGCAGGGTCCGCCATGCTTTCGGGAGGCATGGCGAGTAATTTGGCAACTGGAATGCTTGGGAGATTTTTCTCGCGATAGGAATGGAGATGGGATATTTGATTTTCGACGGGATTGCGGGTACAAGAGGCAAGAATAAAGAGGGGTGGAGAGGGAGTGTATGATACCATATATGTATTATTTTTGGACTGGGAGTTAGGTCTACGGATTGAGCGATTGACCTTATGCTTGAGGGTTTTTGATATTTGGTAATGCATGGTTCTTTTTTGGTATAGGCGATGGTTTTTTCGGTTCTTCCATTTGCCGGCGTGTATATGTTTTTAGCGCTCTCTCCTTTTCTCATTTCTCTCTCTCTATTTTCTTCTGTTCTTATTCACACCTGTGTTCTTGTCTCTGAAGCAAAAGGCTTATATACAAGTACAAGTGTACCAAATCTCGCCTCTACTGCTTCCAAGTCTCAGGTAAAGACCTCGAGGAATCCCGCATTCCTACTGTTTCATCAAACTTTGATACTATAATCTTCTTCATATCCCTATCACAGAAGCCTAAAATTTCTTCTCTATACCGGCTTAAGCACGAGTTTCTACACCCTGCAATCTCAAGTTCTTTTATTCCCATAACCATAACCATAACCATAACCATAACCATAACCATAATCATAACCATAATCATACTTAGAATTTTATAAAAATAGATCCATACTTCGACTCTCCCAAGACCATTTATCGTCATCCATCTTTCCACCTCCAAGAAGACTAGATAACGCAATAAATTAATTACCTACCTTACATCCTCGGAGCGAGAGAAGGAAAAAACTTATAACCTTCTAAGATTAGAATTCATCTACTTACTAATTACCCTTTTCAAAGAACGGAATTTTTGTCACTTTCTTCGCTTATACTGTAAATGCATTGGTTTAATTACTTCGGGTAGCTTAGACGTGCTTATAAGGAGAGGAGAGGAGAGGAGAGGAGAAGAAGTTCCTTTTGATTACTCAAGACTCAAGACTCAAGAGTTACTTTGGGTAACTCGATGCCAAAGTAACTCTATGCTAAGCCTATGCTAAGCCTAAGCTAAGTAGAGTAGAGCAGAGCAGAGTAGAGTAGTGTAGAGTACGACTCAAAATCATTCGAGTAGAATAGGTAGATATTGCACTACGCAACTTGACTCATCCAAGCTACTTTCACGCCATGTTTCTTCTACCGAGAATAACACGTCTCACTCGCAAGGCCGACGGATAGGTATCTTGCCATAATTTCGGGCAATGCTCACACACCCTTACCTTTCTCTGTGGTTACCTTCAACCGTCTCTGAATAGGTTCATTCAAAGACCTCTCGTTTCTTCCTTCACGCGGTTTTCGGAGCTTTCTCCGTGTACTTATAAACTCGAGAGTTTAAACCAAGGACTGGATATCTAACAACGTATTGTTTGAACGAATCTCTCGCCTCTAGACTAAAAATTCACGTCAATATGAATATATAACCCAGATTTGCAATATGGGTATCACATTTGTCTATATATCTGAGTTCCTTCATAACATGGAGATAAAAAGTAAGATTACAATCAGAGAAGAAAATCAATCAAAAAAAGGGAAGAAAAGCCATGCAAACATTACGCCGAATCCTGGCCTTTCCCCTAAAGCCTGTTCCCCCGCCCCCTTTCCTCTCCTTGCTAATACACAATCTCATCCCCTTATCTCTGTCGAATGATCTCGGTTAAGAAATCCTCGCTGATTGCAAAATTAGTAACCTGCAAAATAGCAAAAGGGGGATAGTAGGGGGAAAACTCACAAAGATAAAGTAATATACCCATCCCTATCATCGTCATACTTCTTAAAAACATCCGTCATCCTCTTCAAACTAATACAACTTTGCACGAAAAGATCGAAACTGATCGCCCCCTCACCCCTCTTATCAAACGTCTGAAAGAGTGTCTTGACAAAGGCGGGACTTAGTCGATATCCAAAGGCTACCAACGCATTTGTATATTCAGGAAGGCTGATATTCCCACTTCTATCGGCGTCGAATCGATCAAAGAGTCCGCGCCATGCGGCTAAGAATCCCCATAATCCGCAGAATTCTTCGAACCCGATGAGACCCGAACGATCGCTGTCGAACATGCGGATCATCATTTTTACGGTGTAGGGATCGAAGGAGGACCAGTCGCCGTTTACGAGGGCTGCCCGGAGTTCTTTTTCACTTAGTTGTCCGCTGCCTAGAGTTAAGTTAGTTTGCTTATAGATATTATTATTTTTGAAAGCAAATCGTTACCATCTTTGTCAACAGCTTTGAAGAGAGGCCATAATGCGGGATCTGCACCATTTGTTGGAGCCGGAGAAGGAGGTGGTCTCGATGTTGGAGGAGGTCTCTGTGCTTGCGCGCCATAGCTTGGTGTAGCTCCCGCAGCTCCATATCCACTTGCGTGACTAGGTGGATTGGCGCCATATCCTCCATGAGCTGAGCCTGGGGGAGACTGTCCGTAGCCGTAATTTCCTGAAGGAGGCATCTGGGGAGATAGTCTTCTTCCTCCTGCTTGTCTTGGGTCTGGGAGAGGTGGTTGTGGTTTATTTCCGTACTGCTGGGCGTATGCTGCTTCTTGAGCCGCGCTATGGTGAGGCTGAGGAGGGTGTTGCGAGTACTGAGAGTGCTGGGAGGATTGGTGGTGAAGAGGTTGTGGAGTGGGAGAGTGGGATGGGCCTGGAGGGGGATTGTTGGATTGCTTCTGTGAATCAAAGGTTAGTGAGCTTTTTATTCAGTATGCTTAGGAGAAGTGGTGTTGATCAATACCCGCTCTGGTTCTGCGAATCTGGAATTTTCTGGTCAGCGCAATCTTGGTGGGGTGGCTTTTGGAGGGGTACAAGCTTACGCTGGAAGTGAATCCGGGTTGAAGGTTCGGTTATATGCCATGATGTGTGAATCAGAAGAAGGCTGAAGGCTGCTGGCAGATGATGATGGCGATTGAGGTGATGTGTGTGAGTGTGAGTGTGAAGAGGCCGCTGGGCTGGAGGTTTGCCCTCAGGGAGCTAGAGGAAGCACAGCACAGCCTCGAGCTGTAGCTGTAGGTGAGGACGGGATCTTTTCGCGGGGAGCGGGACCCAAACTTGGCAGG
Organism: Hymenoscyphus infarciens; assembly: GCA_001414345.1. NCBI lineage: Eukaryota > Fungi > Ascomycota > Leotiomycetes > Helotiales > Helotiaceae > Hymenoscyphus > Hymenoscyphus infarciens. The sequence goes on along the minus strand of LLCB01000269.1, from coordinate 21,100 downwards.
CAACCCGGAGGCGCAATTGCAAGTGGTCGTTCGTCCACTAAATCGTCCCTCTCGTACAAGAGAACTGGACTCGGTAAATGAGGTGCAAATACGTGTCTGTATTGCGTATGTATGGTACGGAATTTGGTCCAAAGGGACAGTTTCAAAAAGTGTGTAAGGTTGAGAAGGGCAGCAGGTGGACAGCAAACAGCTCAGGAGGGGACACTAGCCTAGCGATCCGAAGGCTGACTTGAATCACAACGTGCTGCTCGTTACTGCAGTGCTGATCTCAACGTCTCATCTGTGACCATTAAGTTTGAACTTTTAACACACTTGATCTGTAGATCAGGGACCAAATTGCCTCCAAGATCCAAGGATATTAGGTAAGCATGTCTATCTGCCAAGCCAAAAGCTTGGTCTTCGCTTCCTGTCTGAAGCTTAAGCTTCAGGGGCTACTAGTAGTACGGAGTATAGTACTGAAGGCTTCTAGAATTCCAGCTCGTAAAGTGACTCGCACCGGCTATCTCATCCGATCTTTCGTATTCGTACATCTACCCATTCTTCTTCTCCCCTACAAACAGATGGACAGTAAAACCTCTCTCATTTTGCCCAACAATAAAAACTGGACCGAGTATCCGTGACTTCAAAACCCCACCTCTCGAACATCTTTCACCCCGCAAAACGTCATTGAGGAGAGAATACATCTCATCAGAGTCATCACAGCCTTTCAACTCACATCTCCCCTTGAAACGACCCTCTCGGTCCCGATAGTCACTCTCGCACACCCTCGCTCACAATGTCAAATACCAAAATAGAGACGTCAGAAGCAAACCCCCCAGAAGAAGAATTCTGGCTCTTTGGATACGGGTAACTCCCCACTCCAGCCTCCCCCCCCCATCCAAGCTAACATGATCCCCAGGAGTTTAATTTGGAAACCACCCCCTTCATTTGGTTCGTGTCACCCAACCCTATTTCCAACAAACCAACATCCAGCCAAACTCTCGGAATTTGCTAGTCCCTACCCTACTTTTCTTGAAGCATAAAGCTGACCCTTGGTGTCCAACCCACAGATCGTCGGGTACCAGGATATGTAACTGGATATGTGCGTCGATTTTGGCAGGTTGGTTTCTTCTTCCCTTGGATTCATCTTTTTCTTTTTCTTTTTCTTTTTCTTTTTCTTTTTCTTTTTCTTTTTCTTTTTCTTTTTCTTTTTCTTTTTCTTTTTCTTTTTCTTTTCTATTGATACAACAATCTATCATCTCCATAATTAGAAATACTTCGCTTACTCACACACCAAAAATTCAATAGGCAAGGTAAACTCCAACCCCCTTTTTGGGAACAAAACAAACCCGAAAAGCCACCCCGTTTCAAACACAGCCTCGCCCCCCTCAACAGAATCAAAAATCACACTGACCCTTCTTAGCGAAGACCACAGAGGCACACCCGAGAATCCGGGACGAGTAGTGACACTGATATCCCGTTCCTTCTGGGAAACCCTCGATGATCACCACCCATCGAAATCCGATAAAGTATGGGGAACGGCATATCGGATTGAGACTGATAAGGTCAAGGAGGTGAAGGAGTATCTGGATATTAGGGAGATTAAGTATGTATTCCCTTTTTCTCACGAATTCCTTTTGTGCCATTTTGTTCTTGGTTTTTTGGTTGTAGGATATGTACCCTTTTCCCTGCCTCGAATCGTTGTTAGCTATCCTCTCTTTCCGCACTGCCTCCTTTCTACGGACCGCTCGAGAACATCTGGACTCATTAATCTCGTCCCCATCACGTGGTAAATACCAGTAAGCCACTGGGTTGCGAGTAAGCCACCAGCTTACTCGACGAAGGCCAGCTTACCCGGTAAAAGTAAAACTTAGACAACAAGAGGGTACGAGTATAAACCTCGCATCCTGACCAGTCAACTTCGTCCCGGATAGGATCGAGACTACCCATTGGGAGCTCCCTGTCATTTTCTAAGCTCTATACAATCTTCAAAATTATACTAGAACTCTCAAGACAATGAAGTTGAATTGCTTCTCCATTCTAGAATGATCAGTCTGGGATGTGAGAGGTTGATTCTTCATTGTTCTACGTACATGCCATTTTTCATTACTCGGGTCTCGAGTTGAACTCAAATCACGACTATTGTGGACTGAGAGTATTTAGGAGAATGAAGAGACTGACCATCTAATTCTCCTAAACCCTCCCCGGTACTATTTCTGATCTTGCATTTCCATCAAAGCATTCGTTCGCACGTCAGTGTCCTAAATGTTTCGCCAGAACATTGGAACCACAGCACAAAAAACAAAACATAAAGGTTGAATATGGCCAGAAATTTATTAACCAACCAAGTCCCGTACAACACTTCAGATTCGCTCTGAACAACTCTCATCAGGATTACAAGTGTTCTCTAGGGGCGCAGCAAGACGTGCAAGACTTGGTTGGATATCCATACTACCAATCCTCTGGCCTTTTCCGGTTTTGACGGTTTCAATCGCTAGCCGTCGCTCTCCCTTTACGTCTTTCCTCTCTTCTCCTTTCACTCATCAACAGCACCTAAAACCCCAATTTCACACAGTTCAAGCCACTTCAACACCTCTCACCCCCTACCATCTCCATCCAGTCCTCCGCCTTTCAAACCTCCAACCAAGACCTTCAAACCCACACCCAAAAGCTAACCAGCCCCTCCCAGCGGCTACACAGTCCACCACACAACCTTCCATCCCGCCCCCTCCGCCCAAACAAGCAACCCCCCCACGATCAAAACCCTAGTCTACATAGGCACCCCCTCCAACGCCCAATTCCTCGGCCCCCAAGACCCCCAAGCCCTGGCAGAACACATCTACAACTCGCACGGCCCAAGCGGTCCCAACATCGACTACCTCCTCAGTCTCGAAGGCGCCCTCGACAACCTCTCCCCCGAAAGCGGGGATGAGCACATCAAGGATCTCGCCAACCGGATACGTGGTATACAAAGACAAAAACAAAAACAACAACACGAACAAGAAGGAGAAGAACGAGAAGAACGAGAAGCACGAGAACAAGGACAAGGGAAGAGTGTGGAAGTAGGGGAGTTAGTAGAGAAGGCGTTGGAGAGAGAGGTGGGCAAGATCGACTCGAGCGCTGATGATGATGGACCGGAGGAGATGGAGGTCGAGAGACAATCTTAAAAACAGTCTTCAGTCTTCAGTCTTCGAGAACGCGGGTTTGTTTATTCCTTTCTTTCTTTCTTTCTTCATTTCTTCATTTCTTCATTTCTTTACCTCCCCCCCCCCCCCCCCCCCCCCCCCCCCCTCGTAGATCTGAAAGACAGGGAGGGACATTACTAACATGTCTCCAGAGAGAATAAAAAGTGGTCGTTTCATTGTTATTATTGCCAGTCAGTCAGTACGGACCTAGTACAGACCTAGTACGGACCAAGTACGGACCCGGTACCAGAAGAGAAGAGAAGAAGGGGAACAAACATTCGCACCATACCTAGACTAGATAAGCAAGAGACTTGAAGAACAACAACCTTGAAAAAACGATAGAAAAGGACGATTTCAGAGATTGGGATGGGGAAGCCATCTTTTTGAGAGTGGATTTTTTATTTTTTTGTTTGGATTTTTCGTTTATTTGTTTGTTTGTTTGTCTGTTTTGTTTTGTTTTGGGGCCCCGAAAGGATAGTTTGTCAACTTGATTCTAGAGATTTCAAGGTCGTTTTCGTTTGTTGTTGTTGCCGGTACGAACACCAGGATGGGAAAAGTGTTGAGAGCGAGCTAGTACTGACTAAAAAGAGACATCGAAGATTTGCAACACAGATGAGAGAAAAGAGATTGAGAAGCAATCTTGGAGGGTTTCAGAGTTCCCCCAAAGGATATTGCCAACAGGATTTGGGAGATGCGAGTTTGTTTCATTGCGACCAGTACGGAGATTTTTATCACAGAGGAGCCAAGTATTTAGAGGTTTCTGAGAACGATTTCATTCACTATCCCCTAGAGGATCATTATGCCTATTGTCTAGACTAGAGCGCTACCAGACATCACGGTCTGTATGGAAAAAAACCTAGATCAAAAGAGCGATCATGGGTCGAGAAAAAACAAGTCGGATATCTGAAGACCCCATAGTGTGACGAAGTGACCAACCAATACAAGGTAATAAACCCCCCCAACTCCAGAGCAAAGCAAGGACGAACCGCATTTAGAGACCACGAGCTGACCCCTGAATATCAACCAGGATGATGATAATCCAAGGTCCACACACATTGAACCTTTTCGCTGCTGCCAACACCCTAAGCTTAACTTTTCTTGCCATCAAGTCGTACGAACGCGCGCGAGGTCGGAGAGAAGATCACGGCCACGGACATTTACTGCCATCGACCACCACCTTGTTGTTGCTCACCACCTCCGTAACCGCCGCCCTGGCCACCTTGGTATCCTTTATCTGATGGTCAGCATTTGATTGAAACAGAATTGAGGGTTCAAGTCAGAAGAGCTTACCTCCACCACCACCACCATAGCCTCCTTGACCACCTCCATATCCACCACCTTGGCCACCTCCATAACCGCCACCACCTCCTTGACGATCACCGTAACCACCTCCACCTCCGGAGTATCCACCACGTTGATAACCTCCTCCACCACCTCCACGGGAGAAACCACCACCGCCGCCACCTCCAGAGCCGCGCTCGCTGGCTTTGTCAACTCTGATGGTGCGACCATCGAACCTAAGTTGATTAGCAATTGATGAGGACCACGTTTGAATTGAAACCTACTCGATGTTGTTCATGGCAGTGATGGCAGCCTCGGCATCAGCCTCTTGGCCGTAACGAACGAAACCGAAACCACGGCTACGTCCGGTATCACGGTCCTTGACGACGACCTGAAAGGTGAAGTGATTAGTATTTGTGAATGGAAAGTGAAGAATAGGAGTGAACGTACAGCCTCCTCAACGGCACCAAACTCTTCGAACTTTTGTCGGAGAGCGTTCTCATCTGTGTGCCATGCGAGGCCACTAGATTGTGGTTAGCAGATGGTTTTGATGACTTGGAATGCTGGTGGAGACTTACCCGATGAAAAGTTTAGACATGTTGGGTGATGTTGTTGATGAAGAACCTGGCTTTAAAGTCTCAATTTCCACGCGCTATCACACACAAAAGAGCGCGCCATCGCGTTGTTGGTGTTGTTGACAGAAACGGACGGATTGCAGAACACACAAGGAAAGATACATCGAGGCAGAACAGGACTCCGCAGAGCGGACAGGAATGGAAGAGTGAAGGTGAGGATATCGCAGGATATCGGTAGAACAAGGTCAGCGCGCAAGCAAGGAATCTGACGAACTCTTTAAGACAGTTGAAATGTGGTGGGGGTAGTGGCGAGAAGGGAGGAGATGTTGTTGATGTTGTTGATGACGAAGACTCGGGATCGAACGACTGAAAGGACAGTGCGAACGGGGGATTTGGAGAAGAGGATCAAGACAGATCGCAAAAAGATGCGAAGTTGGGGGGATTGAAGTAGGTGGGGTTGGATGGGAGAAAAGGAAAGGAGGAAGGTGCTGAGAGCGGGGTTTATGTTTATGGGCATGAAGACTCTGTTGCGCCTGCCCCGCTTCTCGCTTCCACCACTCCTTAGCCCCCCTCCAAGAAAGGGATCCACCCTAGCGCGCTAGCGCTAGCGCTAGCTCAAGCACCGCACCTTGCAGGTTCGGGCTGCAGGGGCACGAGGAGGGTGAACCTGGAGAGCTGGAGAGCTGGAGAGCTGGTCACTGGGTTTATTCAGAAAAAGTGCAGCCAGCAATTCCAGCGAGAGAGGCCACGATCCTCCATTATTCTCTACTATTCCCTAGTATTCCCTACTCCTCCCTCCTCCTCCCCGCGAAGAGGTCCGATTTCCGGAATGCGTCGCAGAGAAATCGAATCGCCTCGATCAAGGCAATTGGGGAAGGATCCCTTCTCTACAGAGACAAAGAGACCTTGGCCACGGGTTCCCCTCCAACGACGACATTTCTCCAATATCCAGACTTCACTTTCCCACGGCCACCAATCAGATGCACCGCACCACCTTTCCACCAAGTGTGTGCCAGCAAGGTTCACATTTTATTTTTCGATCCAATCCAACACGCATTCCTCCATCCATCATCCATCATCCATCATCCTCCATCCTCAGCGGCGTAGGCGCAGGCAAGCTCAGACTCGGCGAAAGGCAATGCGGCAGGCTGGTTTCCTTCCGGGTGAAAGCAGCAAGCATGCAAGCATGCAAGACCAATGGTCCTCGGCCAGGGTTGTCAAAGACGCAATCAGCACACTCAGCATTGGCAGCGAGGAGAGGCTCGCACTCGCAGAGTAACGACGACGAGCACAAACATGGCATGGCATGGCATGGCGTGGAGAGACTCATATGATATCGAAAGACATTAGCCAGTGCATGGGCAACACAAGAATTGTGCCATCGGTCGTGGTGTTCAACGTTCAGTGCGAGGGCATTCGCAGACACCCTCCCTCCATTCCCGGAGTACGGCCATCGTATGACAACATCAACCTGCTAGATCGTGTCGGATCACTCGATCCACCTCCATGGCAAACGCCTTCACCTTGAATCTGGCAGCCCTGCCATTGGCCCTTCGGGCAATACGCTTCAATAATAAATATGCAGGCAGCAAAAGCACTCACTGGATGGGATGGATTCGCTCGAAGCTGGATTATTATTGCTTTGCAACTGCAGCAAATGCAACTCTGCGACACTCCCCTCCTGCTCTGCATCATATGTGTTTCCGCGGCCACATCTCGACTCACTCTTTACTCGTACGCACCTCCTGCAGACGTCGTCGGCGTCTATGACCCTATGGAGATGGATACAGTCGCACGGCACATAGGCGGGACTGGACGCGCCGTAAAGGACACTTCTCCCACCAGCATTGGAGGCCTCACGGTCGTCAGAGTCGCCATGCAGCACTAGGCGGCTGGATAAATATGCAAAGCAGCAGAGAGAGTTGCAGGAGCGTGGGAGGTGCTGGTGCAATCCCTCGTTGTTGGAACCAAGAGTTTGTTCGCCCAGGTGGGTTGCAGGTGGTGGGGTTCGTTCCATTGCGGGCGGATGTTACTTATCGATAAGAAAAGCGACGAGGATCCCGAAACGCCGCCTGGGCCAGGCCTGCCTGCCTGCCTGGACTCTGGAGAGATCTGTTTGTCCTTTTTGCCCTTCCATCACTTTCTGAACGCGCCCATCTCGTTCCTATGTCCCTTCCCATGATTGGTTTTCGCCCACGTAGATATGTGCCCGGTTGATTGCCTATATAGGTGTGCTTTTAGCGACACGGAAGCCATGACGAGATCTCGACGAGTTGTTTGAGCGCCTCGAATCGAATATTTTCTCCCTCCTCAATTATTTCTACCTTGGTAAGGTCTACCCCCTAATGGAGGAGAACAGTGCATTCCGTTGTGCTGCTAAGGCCAGCTCAATGAATGGCAGTTATTCAATAAGCTAGTATCTGCCAGTAATTTATATCTTCTTCGATAGTTTCACCGGCAATTTTGCGGCAACTCCACCAGCTCCTCCATATCTGCCTGTACTCGCTCGATACTGTGCCTACATATTCGCCAAAGCAAGCAGGGACTGAAAGTTGTTTCAATTCATGCTAAATGCAGCATTTGGTGACATGGTTTGCAGTCTTGATACTGGGCAAAGAAAAAGTGCCCGAGTAGAACCCTTCGTTCCTGATCAACATCAACCCGGCACATTTTTGACAGCTCACCCCTCACAGGTTGACTCGCATCAGGCCGAAATCATGTGATGAGGACTGGTATTTGATGAGGTGCTACTTACTAGTAAAGATTCTATCCATTGATGCCAGGTGAGGTGCCGATGGGAACCATGAGTGGAGCATTGGTCACATGCGTAGGGCTGGCCGATCCACACCGATCCACACACCGCCTTTTGAGGTGTTCCCTTCGTCCAACAATCTTCAGACTTAGAATCACTTTTCTTGACAAAGATCCGATTCAAGAGTTCTGGATTGGGTGGACCAACGCATGTACGCAAGGGCAGCCTGCGATGCTTTAATGCAGGAACGCCATGCTTTCCAGAACTGTCAAGAACCAATAAAGGGGATTGTGGCGAAATAGCGGTCATGTTGAGGATATACTTAATAAGCCTGGGGTAATAGCGGCCCAACTTCATCCAGCCCTTTCTTTTCCTATAGGTACAGCAAGAGTGCTCCATTTTTCTAAAACACAGCTTACATCTCTGTGTTGTCACATCAGCTATTTTTCGAAATTGTGCTATCAGGGCTGGAATAATCTCGAAGCCGATTGCCTGATTCTCCTAGACTTGATAGCACAATAGTGGTAGAGCATGAGAGCCAAAGAACAGTTCAAGTCATTCCCTTAGGTATCAAAAGAGTTTTCTCGGCACCTGTCGTGGTACTTCAGCTGCGACTGTCAGATGAACAGATGAACAGATGAATACCAGATATTTCTTTCCAAATCGGGTAGTCGCGACCAATTTGTCCACCCCGGGCACCAAGCCCTCCCATCGTTGCGTAGAATTCCAGATACCGCAAAGCAATCAACAGATTTCTTCTTTCTTTGGAAACTGCTTTCCTCGCCGTCTACCATGTGAGGCGAAACATCCCTTTCATTTACAGATATTCTTCCTACACCCCCTTGTCATGGAGAGGCGACATCATAATGGAAGGCGCGAGAGTGAAAGCCAGCGCAAAAAGGATAAGAAGCATCACCATGAAAGCCATCGCCATAGAAAGCCAACGGACGAATATCATCGAGGCGAGAAGACCACAGAACAAAGAAGTACTAGAGAACAGCCGTCAGTTGAGTATTCGGCTGCACCAGCCCTGAGTGAAAACAAAGACTACGTTCGCAACTGGCTTGCCAACATCAACACAGATAGCGTTGATAGAAGACATCAACCAGAAGAAGCACCCAGTATGGCTTTGCCATTGTTTGCGTTGCAGTGATGTGGGCATTGCTGACAAGTGATAGAAGCAGAGCGCGAGTCGAAGTTGGCCCGACAATTTGCTTACCTTGATAATCATGAGAACCCAAACCAAAACAGTCGCGCGCAACCCAAGCCGAAGAAGAAGCACAATACCTCGTCGGATAGTTCTTTGCTGGAGCCGCAATTCTTCAATCCACAAGGGCAAGCAGAAGATTCCGGGCGAACCAAGAGACCGAGGGAACAATCACCTCGGCCACACAAGAGACGCCGGGCGACTTCCACAGCTCCCAGTTCTACGAAAGGCTCCGCACATGGAAAACACCCGAAGGAAACGTTCGAGAAGAGAGCCCGTCACAAGACTCGTGAGGACCGTTATGAGCCAAAAACCAAAGAACACAAGGCAGACAAAACAGAGGAAAGGAAACGCACAACCACAAAAAGTACGAAGAAGAAGAGCAGCCGGAAACCAAAAAAGGAGGGCGAGGAGTTAATGCGAGACTTTACTTCCAAAAGTATTGGTCAAGATCGCCTCACGGTAAGTTGTTTTACCCAAACATTTCAACATGTGCTGAATGACGTTAGATCCGCCCACCGTACAGCTTAGGGTTGTTTAGCAATGGACGAGCTTCTAGTGCTGCCAAAGACAAGGGTAGTATGTACTTAACCCTTGATTGTGTAGGTGGCGACTAACATATCCCGAAACAGTACCCGACCTTGCATTTTCGGATATGGACTTTCTGCAACACACTGAACGTCCTCGCCCAACTATCGAAATGGAGCACTTGAGGTCGAAGCCTCGAGGAAGGGAGAAGCGGCAGGTATTGAAGGGGCGGGAGTATATCGAGGATCTCTCTACCTTTTTCAATCAATACCGGAAGCCGCCACAAGAAGTTAGCAACAATCCTGGGAGATTTTTGTCGACGGAAACACCACAAGCTAGAATAGAGCCACCAGAGTCAATTCGTCCCCCAGAGCCACAATTCTTGTATGCCAGACAAAGAGATCACTCGCCTATTCGGAGACCACAGGCTCCAAGTTTGGTATCCGCAGGGAAATATACCGATTCTGCTAATAGAGTCTCTGGTAAAGCAACAACATATCTCAGCTGGTCCGAGACCCAATTTTCACCAGAGAAACGTCGACCGGCGAATGCCGATAATCGTCGACAAGTAAGTCCCATACCCGATGCGATCCAAAGATCAATCGAGAAGACCGGGATCTATCGAGATACCGGAATAGAGATGCGTCAATATCCGCCAAATTCTCCCACTCGCGATCAGACCGAGAGGAGACCGAGAAGTTCAAAAGAAAGACAACGAAATCGACATCATGTTCGCCCAGAAGCTGTTACGGCGTCGTCTTCAAGCCAAGATGCCCAGAGCAGTCCTCCGGGCCGTAGAAGTAGAACCCATTACGCGAGACAGCATCTGAACGAGATCGAAGCACAGGCTAAAGCTTTCGGTATTCGAGATTCGAATACTACAGAAACCTCGAGCAACCGTCTCACAGCATCTACCGCAAGTCGAGGAAACCCGGTCGTGGAACATTTTGATCGCGAATTGGGTTGGGACCAAAATGGAAATCCTCAAATTGATCATCAGCAGACTTCGGGGTCTGTTTCGAACGCTGCCATGCTAGAAACTCCTCTCCTTGACAGAGCACAACTGGCAAAGAATGCAAAAGTCAAACGGCCGTCGACCACCCTGCCAATAGTTTCAGCTGCAACAACCAGAGATGTTTTGGAGAGCGGAGGGATATTTTCCAAAGAACAGAATGTCCGGTCTGCCACAACTAAGCCAACTAGCACGGGAATTATTTCACAGTTGCCACAAAGTGCCCAGTTATCTGATCAGCCATCAGGTCCCATCCATGAGTCAACACAGCAGAATAAACAGGGGATCTCAGTGCAGCCTGCTCAGGATCTACAACATAACATCTCTGTTCAGCAAGTGTCTCTTGCTGAAGAAAATGGAGTTCCAACGCAGGGCCCAACTCCCCAATCATTGGCAGCGTCCTTGCAACAATCGAGAGGCTCCAGTTCTACGATTAGGAACAATCAGGAAATTTCTACGCTTCGAATCAGCAGTCCCACTTTACTGGGCGGGTTACCGTTACGAGGTGGCCTAATTCACCAATTTGATCCGGAATCGAGAATGTCGGCACTTTCCCCTCAAGGGCCACTCTTCATTCGACAAGCACGGCAACATGACTTTATCCCTCAACACGCCATTCCACGATCGAGTCGACCAATGGTTGATACCGGCAGCATGAATTTTTTCAACACGGAACCATTGGCTTCTCCCCTTGTCCGCACTTCTCGACCTACGTATAGGGAGCGTTCAAACATGATGAATCAGGGAATGGATACTCAAGAAGCTGTGATGTATCCAAAGGATGAAGCATACGACGGCATGTTCTACGATGCCGGCGACGAACAGATGTTTGACGGAAACCACTCCGGGTACGCCCAAGAAACATTACTCGACGATGGGCGGTCCACCAATGACCTACCACAGGAGATGGGCAATATCGACAGTCGAATAAATACAAACTGGTATGAAGGAGAGCAGTATCAACAACCAGATGATGGTCATGCATATTACGATGGACGTTTATTTGAGGGAGAGGAACTATACCAGGATGGAAACGGGCAGGAGAATTTTGTGTCAGATGAAGGTTTAATTCAGCGAACGTATTTTGCGAATGGAGATGCTTACTACCCAGGAGGTCTTTGGAGGCACTAGCAGCCGTATTGAGAAGATTCTTTGATGAGCTGTTTTTATGTTTGTTTAAAATACCCGGACTGCCTACCCCATGTTGCAAGGTTGCTAGTTTGTTTATAATTCAGATTCTGGTATCTCGTACTATCGTCATTCTAGTTGTCCAATTCGCAAGTGCCCGTCATGCTATGTTTTGCTCTTAACGATAATGAGGTTGACCCAACAAGATCCGCTTTGCGAGTGGATTCCTCACTTCCAATGAGACCCGAAGTTGGTATTGTAGCAAGAATCTGTGATGTACAGATGTCATTTGCGAGACTACAGCGACCACACATACAACCTGAACTATCTTCCAGACTTTGAGATCTAATTTCTAAGCAACAAAAAAATCATTCAAAAATTCGAAAAGCCTATCACCTAACCCTATACACCCACATCCCCTCTCTTTCATTTTCGAACCCCTTCCCATCCCATCCCATCCCATCCCATCCCCATCCCGTCTTTTCTCACTCCTCATTAAACCACACACGGCCCACAGCCATCTAACACTCAACCAACTTTTTTCTATTAAAACAAAAAGGCCTTTCCCCAAATCAAAGCTTAAGCGACGACCCCACATCAAGCACCAAATCCCCGCAACCTCCTCCCCACATAATCCCTCAACCCCTCCATGAAATCCGAGGATAGAATTCCTTCTTGGTAACTGAAACATATAGTCAACGGACCGTCGGCGAGAGAGGCGACGCTACAGCCGATGGCGGCACCACAGAGCATGGCGCATTGCGAGAAGACTAGTTTTTCGAATGTGAATTGCACTCTTGCTCCTTCCGAGGGCGGGTTTGGCAGGGAAGGTAATTTGACGACTCCGATATTTGAGATTTCGTAGGCGCACTCGCGGTTCTGGCTCAGGGAGGTGGAGTGGTAGGCTTGGATCGCTGAGGGATCCGAGAGGGAATCGCAGAAGTGGGCTTGTGCCAGGAGGGGGGGTGCGTAGTTCTCTCTCTCGATGAATTGCATCTCCTCCGTGATCTGCTGCTGGAATTGCTGGCCTATTTTCTGGATGGCTTTTTTCTCCTGCTCGCTCCCTTCTTCCTCGGGTGTCAACTCGCGTAACGAGGAGATGAGGGGCGAGGCGAAATGGGTGGTGAGGTTGGAAATGTGGTTTACCATTTCGTCGCCGGAGATGTGGGAGAATTTACGCAGGGAGTAGGGGGTTCCTGCTTTGAAGGAGGGGGCGCGGGGGGAGGGGAGGGTTCGCGAGAGGTGGAGGAGGAGGAGCGCGTGCAGGTGGTAGGTCTGCACAACGAATAAAAGCTACGAATATATTCAGAATTTTCACGATTTTCCACGGATAAAATACCCTTCGAATTATTCAAGAATAAGGAGCGTTTAGGGTGTAAATAGCAGTCGTTTATTCATGAATATTCTATATTCTCCACCCTTTTGGTATAGTTTCCCACTTATCTAAATATATATGAAAATCCCTTGAAATTATCCGCTTTAGTCGCTTTCGTCATCTCGATTAGGCTAAAAAGTGGATAAATTGTTAAATGAGGTGAAAAGAGTGGAGCCTTTCGACCCTTTTGAAACCTTAGTTTAAAGGTCACGTGTATAATGTTTTAGAAAGTGGGGACATGATACCCTATTTCACATGATATAAGTGATAAAGAGTAGGGACGATAGTAATCTATTAACAAAAATTAAAAGTAAGTGAATTTATAGTTTAGTTGTGTTTAAATATATATATAAAAAGGGAGTAAAATTCAACTTATACGAACCCTCTATGCTAAGACCTAGGGGGCGGATATTAAGCTTAATGAATAGAAACTATTCGTAATATATTCATTTAAGCTCTTATCGCTCGAATAATCGCTCGAATACTATATATTTATTTAATATTTATGATGAATAATTAATATTTTATTCATCTATTCGTTGTGCAGACCTAGCAGGTGGGAGGTGAGTGTTATTCCTATTGAGCGGCAGAAGGCTAGGGTTTTGGTGACGTCGGAGAGGGGGATGGTGAGGAGGAGTGCGAGGTCTTGGACTGGGAGGGAAGGTGGGCGAGCGGCCCATGGTGCTTTTGAATCCTCCTCTTTTGATTCCGGGGCTGGGGTTGGAGATGGAACGGTTGCGGTCGCGGGGAAGGGAAAAGCATCTTCGATTGCGATGGGTAATTTTGTTAGGGGGGGGATTTGATATGGCCATTCTGAGGTTGGGGAAGGGAGGGAGAGTGCTTCTGAGAGGTGGGAGTAGAGACTTTTATGAAAAGCTGCTCCGCTTCCTCCATCTGCTAAGGCGTGGTGAGCGATGAATGTTATATCTACTCGGCCACTCCCATTCTCATGGTTTATGACTATGATTTTCCAACCTGGCTTTTGGGTTTGATCGGTCCATAAGTGACGATGAGCGAGTCCTAGTTCTTTCTCTAGGATTAGGTCTTCTTGACCTACTAGGGAGGCGGAGGGATGCAATGATACTACGTCTGAGAAGTTGATGGAGGTGTGACGGTAGAAATGAGCATCAAGCTTTTCGGATCGAGGAATTACACCGAACGAGAGGGCTGGATGACGAGAAATGGTTTTTGAGAGGGCATATTGGAGGATGGAGGCGAAGCGATTGGGAGAAGCGAGGATTGAAGGTGGAAAGGAGTAGACCCCTGTTCCTCCAAAGGAACGATAGTGGCCGAGAGTGTGACGGGCTGCGTAATATTTTAAAAGGAAACCTAGGGGTTAATGATTAGTTTCGAAGATTGGTTATGGGAGATATGAGGAGTGTGAAGAGAAACGGAGATTCATGTGACCCACCTCCTGGAACGATTTGAGAATCCATCTTAATTCTTGAGATTGTTCTTTCTCGCTTCTGTTGTATGATGTGATTGCTGGGGAAGGAACGATATATCCTGGGATTCGGAAGAATCACTTCTCCGATACCGGCCTTGGTAAAGTCACAAAACTAAAGAGTACGAAGGTACGAAGTTGTTGCAATCAAGTAGAACGATTCCGGCAGAATGTTATTCGAAGGGCGTGACAAAGATGGGATTCATCACGTGATTGGAATTTCTCCTATATAGCTTGTACTTAACGGGTACTTACCTGAACCTCGTTACACATCTTTCTGAAGACAACACTTTCTTTGCAACTCTAGCAACTTCAATTGCTACCGTACTCGCAATTTGTTTGTTGACAAGACGTCGGTCATTGGACAACACTAGTTGATAAGCTTCCTCTTAGCTCACTTGACTCATTCGAATCAAGAAGTGTTTCTATCCTATCCACTTCCTCTCGGCGCCACGTACTCCATCGTAAGTCAAACCGTTCTCTGATTTCAATCCTCATGATGTTGACTAGAAAATAGACAACTTGACTTTTGCTCGCAAAAAAATAATTGTGTCACCATTCTGAGACAATCACAAGTGAATCAACAACATTGTCTTTGTCACTATCTCACACCGCCACAATGAGTGTCGAAACCATCAACCACCTCACTCAATCTGGAGTCGAGGCAAACGCAGTCCCCGCCGAGCAAGATTTGGATGCCTCAAAATTGACAATTGAACTTACAAAGTCTCCCCGAAAAGTACCGGAGCTTAACAGCGCTGGGGTTTGGAGTGTATGTACCTTTTTCTTTTGAACCCTTTTTGAACTCCCATTCTTAGTGGCCGAGAGGTCGATGCTTCCCCATTCACTCCTCTCGGCACTTTATCCCACAAGAAAAAAAAAACGCAATCTAACTTGTTGTAGTGCAAAGAATGTACCGATCACAGTATGTCCAATGGATAGTGGACAAACTCCCGTCCAGCACACCAAGTTCTGGAACTGTTTTGGGAGTATAAATATATATAGAATTCTGCTGACACTCTTCAGTGCTCACGGTCACTTGGCTTGAAGGGAAAGGCTGGGGCACACCAAAGATTGTTCCATACGGACCTTTGACTATCATGCCAACAGCATCATGTTTGCACTATGCAACTCAATGTTTTGAGGGCATGAAGATATATCGCGGATATGATGGCAAACTCAGGCTCTTCCGTCCCGACAGAAACTGTGCAAGATTGGTCTCCAGCTCCACCAGAGTAGCTCTACCCACATTCAATCCAGTCGAGTTGGAGAAGCTGCTCAAGGCGTTGATGAAAGTCGATGGTGCTAGTATGTATTAAAAGCCCCATTTTTGTTCTTAGAAGCTAAGATTGGTCCAGAGTGGCTTCCAAAGTCACAGCCAGGAAACTTTCTCTACCTTCGACCAGCTGTCATTGGTAACGGAGAACAACTTGGTGTATCTGCACCGCCAGAGGTCCTGTTGTTCGTTATCGCTGTTCCATGGCCGGATTTATCTACCGGGTGGAATGGAACTTCCGCAGTGAAAAAAGCCCCTGGACTAAAGCTTCTGGCATCCAAGAATGACACTCGAGCTTGGCCAGGTGGATTTGGATATGCAAAGGTAGGAGCGAATTACGGACCATCTTTTGTCGCCTCAACGGAAGGTCGAAAGAAGGGATACGATCAAATTCTATGGTTGTTTGGCCCAGATTATCAGGTTCGTCATGTGCCACTTTTCTTTTAAAATTTGTATTGACGATATTCCAGGTTACTGAGGCAGGAGCTTCAAACTTCTTCATTGTCTGGACGACAAAAGAAGGGAAAATGCAACTCATCACTGCACCTTTGGATGACAAGATCATTCTCGATGGAGTCACTAGAAGAAGTGTCCTTGAATTGGCGCGCGAGAGATTCGTAGCTGGATCCAAGTATCTCGATGCCAATCTCAAGGTGGTGGAAGTTGTGGAGAGAACGTTCACTATGGCTGAGGTTCTTGAGGCTAAGAAGGATGATCGCTTGATTGAGGCATTCGTTTCTGGAACTGCTGTAAGTCCAAACCTTTCTCCGCTTATATTTTCCGGGGAAGAGACTCTGACGAGATATTTAGTACTTCATCACTCCAGTTTCCGCAGTCAATTTCCAAGAGGAAGAATTTTCCATTCCGATGGGCGGTGGAGAAACTGGTCATTTTGCTGGGGCCTTGAAGACTTGGTTGATGGATATCAAATACGGTAACGTTGACCACCCTTGGGGTGTTGTCGTCGAAGAGGATTGATTGATTTGAAAAAAGTGTTCCACAGAACTAGAATAAACCTAGGTAGAAACTTAGAAAGGAGTTAAATCATTGCATCATTGTCGCATGCTTCCCTGTGCAGATCAAGGTTCCTCTAAAGGGATTTTTGAAAGTGAAGATGTAGCGACAGTTGTTGGGATGACTGGTGAACCCCCTCGAGACCCCTTACTTTCTTCCAACAGGGAAATTGCAAGCAAGTCAATCACGTGCAGTGCGGGGTTGACGGAGTGTGGATCTATCCAAGCACCTTATTGGGGGGGATTGATTACAACCATGCAGTGCTGCTCACGAACTTCTACACCACCATAAACTTCAACTTGACCGCCATATTTTCGAACGCCAATTCCCCCCCCTCCCTTGCACTCACCCAGAAGGACTCGAAATGGCAGACTACCCACCACTCAATGAACGGCCTACGGCCAACACAATCGTCCTCTTCGATGTGGATGATACCCTCACAATCCCCCGCAGAGTACGAACCCCTCATCTTCTCCCAAATACAGCAAGACATCTATCTAATGCAACCCCTCCTAGTCAGCAACCCCAGAAATGCTCCAACTCCTCCACGCTCTCCGCCAGAAAGTAGCCATCGGATTCGTCGGCGGCTCCGACCTCGCAAAACAACAAGAACAACTCGGCAGCTCCTCCGTCCCCGTAACCACCATGTTCGACTTCTGCTTCTCGGAAAACGGGCTCACAGCCTACAAATCCGGTCTCCCACTCGCCTCAACCTCATTCATAAACTGGCTCGGAGAGGACAAATATAAGTCGTTGGTGAAGTTTGTTCTGCATTACATTGCGGATTTGGATATACCTATTAAGAGGGGCACATTTATGGAGTTCCGAAATGGAATGATTAATATCAGTCCTATTGGAAGGAATGCGAGTGTGGTGGAGAGAAATGAGTACCAGAAATATGATGAGGAGCATAAGATTCGGGAGACGATGGTGGGGATTTTGAGGGAGAAGTTTGCGGACTTCGGATTGACGTGAGTTTTATTTCACCTCTGCTCTTGATTTTGCTTGGGGAGAAACTAACATTGGGTAGTTTCTCTATTGGTGGCCAGATTTCGTTCGATGTCTTCCCTAATGGGTGGGATAAGAGATATTGCTTGAACCATCTTGAGGCTGAGGCAAAGAGACCTGATGGAATTGCGTACACAACTGTTCACTTCTTTGGAGACAAGACCGCGAAGGGTGGAAATGATTATGAGCTTTATTCGGATCCAAGAACGATCGGTCACTCCGTCAAGAACCCAGAAGACACATATAGACAAATTAAGGAGATATTTGATCTTTGAATGGGGTTGGAGAAAATGGTGAATGAATTTCTTTAGGGGAAAAAGATGAAATAATAGATACCTTACATAGAGTACAGCGAATACCAAGTTAACACGTTTCAGAAGCATGTGTCCACCGGTATATTTTTTGGTAATTTTTCTATATGTTTACTCTGGGCCAGGGCTCAAATCAAGAAGCGATGATCACGCTCAGCAATCGTCGATTCAAACATCCTCCTACCCGGCTTGTCAAAAACCAGTTCAATCCACAAAAACGACTCCAACAACTCCTGCAGCTCACTCCATGAGTCAATCCCACATTTCGCCAGACTAGAACTCAATAAAGGTTTCAACCATATATCATCGTTAGCATCAAAGACACCTACGGCTCCTACCATCAAGAGCCATGCCATAAGCTCCGATGGAATTCTCGATTCCGATACATCTTCAAGACAAGTTTGGAAGAGACTGGTGAAGTGGGGATATCTTACACCCATACTTCTCCACTGTAGAAAAACACCAGATGAGAAGGCAAGAAGACCAAGCCGCACTGCCTCGTCCTGAGAGCTGGAATGGAAATGCATATTGAGCAGACGATAAATTGTCGATGCCATGACTTCCACTGCAAGAAATTAGCACAAGTTTTTCTCGTTGACGGGACCAGTGAGTAAGGATAAAACTTGCTCCCGACCACTAAGAACAAAAAAGGGGAACAAAGGGAAAAGTTGCATACAGTAAGTTTCTGTGCGGATGACTTGTTGGGATTGGAGAGCGAGGTTGATGACGGAGCAGAATTCTGACAAAACTCTCCAGACTTCAGCAAGTTCAAAATCGATTCCCGTTAAGAGCATGCTTGAGTTGCAACTGTTGAGCTGACCGCTCGAATCCAGTGGAAGCAGCAATGAAAGATTCGGGTAAGGTATGAAAGGTTCCCTATCGAAGAACAGAGCTTTTGAGCCCTCATGTAGTGCCATGCCAATATCCATCCTCAATATCTCCACCAGCAACTTTGCGACGCCCCGAAAAGACTCCACGCCACCTCTCAGAGTGAAGATCGTATGAAGTCCTTCAACGTGATTCCTAGCCGACTTCATGTCACCCATCATAGCTGCATGCCCAGCAAGAGAGATGACAACAGCAATGGTAGTATTCGAGGTCTTTTCCTTCTCATCATCATTTGCGAGTCTCTCGCGGAGAATCTTTAGTGTTCGAGCAAGGTGATGGGATGGCTGATGAGTGACTGTTCGGTATCCGGTTTGCTTGGGTAGAACAGTATCGAAGTAGTATTGTGAGCCTAAGATTACGATGTGGAGGTATGCTGGGTCGGTTGTTAAAGGGGTGACCCAGACCTCTGCTCGTCGATCGAAGAGGATACATTTTTCGAGAGGGAATAAGACTTTCTTAACGACGGAAGAGACTGTACGAGAATTAGATGAATATGTATATGAGAATCTTACCAGAGGGTGTAGGATACGGCCATGGCTTTTTGATTCTTGGTGTGCAAATTACAATTACCGATTACCCGAGACTAACTCGCACAATGAGTCTTATTGTGTGAAGTAGTTTAGAGTAAGCAGTGGTTCGTCGAGATGATTTGGTACAACGACCGCCACGATTAATTACAAGCAATATATGGAGAAGACAACTTACAACGTAGGATCAGATTGACAGCTTCCGGAGTAACAGCCTCGGCAAAGGGTACATCAGAAAGATCTGAGCCAAATTTCCGAGGAATCGTTGCGGGATGGATAGGGGAGCTTTCGGTTACAGAGGTCACGTTCATCTTCTTCTTCTTTTTTCGAGGCGGGAGAATCCTCCCCCTGTTCTTCCCTCTCATTACATGGGTACGGATCAGTTTTCGCACCTCGGGGTTATGCTTTGTCACTGGACCGGTCGTCACCACGAAATTCATGTCGAGCGGAGGAATGCTTTTAAAATCCGTATCGAAAAGGCTTCCAGGACAGAAGAAAAGTAGCAAGTGAAAGCAAAACACAGAAACCGCGAAGGAATTTCACTGCGTGAGATTATATTCCGGTTTAGGTATCGCTCTGTGGAGGCTGGCATCGCAGAGCGGGGCATTTCTTAACTCCTATTTCCCGATCATCCCACAACACCGTTTACTACCGTACCGCGATACCCAAAATGGAAGATAATCTACTATCAGACGAAAATTTGGAAATAATCCCACATACCGGCTTTTTGGAGGAAGGAAAAAAAAATGGAGTATTTAATAAAGAACACTTGGTCTGGCTACATTTTATCAGACATCGTTCTCGCTAGACCTCCCTTTCGTCGACATTCTCAATTACGGACCCAGAACCATTCGAATAATATCACCCATTGTCCTAGACTCGTTCGCACAGTGTAAGTTATTAGTCGATCTAGTTTCGCACAACGGAAGAGAATAGCTCTGACCTGACAGAGTCCAGCACTAGTGCCGCAAAAGTCAATTAGAATCCTCCCTACCTTGAAATAACATACTTCCGAAGTCAAACAACTTCAAGATGGTCGGCTCCAAAGACCTCCACTCCAACCTTCAAAGCTCCCTTTATTCGGACCATTCTCCGAAAACGTATTCTTCAGCAACCAATTCAAAGCCAGACCCCACGGGTCATCACCCAACACCAACCTCTCAGGTCAAACCGCAATCGTGACCGGCGCAAACACAGGGCTTGGTTACCATGCTGCCCTCCAACTCCTAGACCTCAAACCAACCCACCTCATCATCGCAGTCCGCTCCCCCAAACGAGGCGAAGCAGCAGCCTCCAAATTCCGCAAACTAGGTACACCCAAAAGCAAACGTCGAAGTCCGGAACCTGGACACGAGCTCCTACACCTCCATCCAAGCCTTCGCTCACCGTGTCGAATCCGAACTCTCTCGAATCGCCATCCTAATCCTCAAACGCCGGAGTAATGAGACAAAAAATCCGGCACCACCATGAAGAGCACGGGACACGAAGAAATTTTCCTTCCAAATGAACTTACCTCTCCACCATCCTCCTCCCCCTCCTCCTCCTCCCCATCCCCAAAGCAAAGAGACTCCCCAACGCCCCCCTCTCCCCCCCCCCGCACACCTAACTAT
>LLCB01000268.1:0-79858 GCA_001414345.1 Hymenoscyphus infarciens | reverse complement strand
ATATAACTAGCTACTATATCTAGAAAAGGTGAAAGCTATAGTACCTTTAGGGTTAGGGTTAGGGTTAGGGTTAGAGCTGGGGTAAGGTAGAATTGTTAGTAAGTAGAACTATATAACTCTAAACTAATTAGATAAAATAGATATAAATATTCTATAAAGTCTATTTAAAAGCGTATATATATTATAGTATAAAACCTAATATAAAGTAGTTTCTAACTATTAATCTTATACTACTTATTAGGTGGTAGAAGATATATACTATACTAACTCCTAAAACTAGAATAATATATATAAAGCTTTACTTTAGTAAATATTATAATATTATTATATATTATAGTACTATTAATAGTTAATTATAGTATTCTATATTTATTATTAATTTTTATTTAGTATTAGTTATAATACACGTATTTAAAGTTAAGAAAGAAGGTAGTCTTAGGAGGAAATCGGGAAGGATTACTAAGCAGGAAAACGTAACCCTAACCTATTAAAATAAAATAGATAGAAACTTTCTAGAAAGCCTATCTTAAAGAGCGTATGATTTATAGTATAAAAGCTTATATAAAGTATTTTCTTAGTCTTAGTTTTATAGTACTTATAGGGTGGTGCAAAACCGACCTACACTACCTCCCCTGTTTTCGGTTTACAGAGGGGTAGTATAACGCAAAATCTTGTCAAGAATAAGACTTAGTAGTTATTCTCTTATATTTTCTACTCTTCTTTGCTATTATATATATACTACTACTACTACTACTACTACTTTAAACCTCTTACTATTTATATATATTTATCTTATTACTTTTATAAATACTTTCTTTTTTTTCTTTCTTTAATACTTATTCTCTTTCTTCTTTTTAAATCTAATAATTTTAATCTTAATTCTTTTTAATTTCTTTTCTTTTTACTTAATATAATATTTTAAATACTTTCTTCTAAAACTCTTATTCTTTATAACCTTAAAGCGTTAGCTCTTTTATAGCTTAATAATCTTAACTCTTTTATTACTTAATAACCTTAACCCTTTTATAGCTTAATAACTCTAACTCTTTTATAGCTTAATAACTTTCATTCTCTTTTTATAAAATAACTTTAACTCTTATATTTATTATAACTTTAGCTTTATATATATAATTATATAGCTAACTAAGCGCTAGCTTATCTACCTACCTAGCTTAACTTAGAAATTAATACTTTCTTATACTTATATCTTCTTCTTAATAAGCTTTCTATAACTTCTATAACTGCTACTACTACTACTACTACTGTCTCTCTTTATAACTTATAAAATACCTAATCTAGTTACTTAGTTAGTAGTTACCTTTATAATATACTTCGTTAGCGGTTACTCTTATACTTTACTTAGTTAGTAGTTACTTTTATACTATATTTAGTTAGCAGTTACTCTTATACTTTACTTAGTTAGTAGTTACTTTTATACTTTGCTTAGTTAGTAGTTATTCTTATACTATATTTAGTTAGTAGTTACTTTTATACTTTACTTAGTTTGTAGTTATTCTTATACTTTAGTAATTACTCTTATACTTTATTTAGTTAATAGTTACTTTTAATTTTTATATAACTTTAAACTCTTACTTTTATTATATTATTATACTATAGTTAAATAAACTCTTTTACTTTTATTTTATTTTTATTTTTTATAGAAATAAATATACTATATCGCTATTACTACTACTACTACTATGCTCTATATAGTTACTACTACTACGACTTCTACTATTACTAGTTATCTTTACTCTTACTAAACTTAGCTTAATATATATAATTATATAGCTAACTAAGCGCTAGCTTATCTACTTACCTAGTCTAACTTAGAAATAAATATCTTCTTATACTTATATCTTCTTCTTACTAAGCTTTTTATAACTCCTATAACTGCTACTACTACTACTACTGCTGCTTTTCTTTATAACTTATAAAATACCTAATCTAGCTACTTTATATTATATTTTATAAACTTTTATCGACCTACTAGCTCTAGTTTAAGATACTCTTAAAGCTTTAAACGCTATTCTTAATATTACTAGCTAGATCTATACTAGCTTAGTCTAGACTATAATAATAGTAGTAATAGTAGTTATAAATACTTATATATTATACTAGTTAACTTAAATATAACTTAATTACTCTAATTCCTAATCTTATAGTAGATCTCCTCTACTCGCTACTATACTTATATTTAGTTACTCTCTTAATATCTAAATACCCCCTTCTCTAGCTCGTCTAGCTATTACTACTACTACTTCTCTTCTTCTTAAAACCTAACCTCTTAATAGATTTAAAGTAGCTACCTAACCTAGTATAGAAAGAATAGCCCTAAGAGTATTAAATATAGATATATATATAGCTGCTAATCTTTAATTATAGTATAGATACTCTAGAATAGTCTATACTAGAAGCACTAGTCTTATCTAGCTAGCTTAAGCTATAACTGCTACTACTAGTATACTACTATATTATAGCTCTTCTCTACTATATACAAATAGTCCTAGTAGTAGTAGTTCTACTCCTCTTCTTATATTAGCTAGTAGTAGATATAGTAGCTATAAAGTACCTAGTAGAATCGCTTTAGCTACTTATCTTACTATACCTTAGCTTATAGTACCTAGTAGATAGCTTTAGTCCTATTCTTAATACTACTACTACTGCTACTACCTTTAATAGTCTCGCTTTATACCTCTTATAGCTCTAATAATATATTATATTAGTTATATAGAATACTATTAGTTATAATATAGCTAGTTAGGTCTAGATAGTCGTCTAAATACTTAGCTAGTACCGCTTATTAATAGCTATAACTCTTAAGATACTCTATTAGTACTACCTTATCTTCTACTTTAACTAAGTATACGTTAACTAGCTCTTACTAAAGAGTAGGGAACTAGCTACTACTACTACTACTACTACTACTTAAGAGAATAATAATTAAGTTACTAATCTTACTAGCCTATCTACCTTATCCTACCTACTATATAAAGCTAGTTAACTTATATAGCTAGTCTAGATAGATAATATAAACTACGCCTAGAATATTAATACCTATTTTAAGCGCTCTAGTTACTATAATCTACCTACTATTACTACTAGCCTACTACTTAAATAGCTTCTACTTACTAGTTACTACGGCCTTATAAAATAGATAATCTTTCTCTTTAGCTACGCTCTCTTTATAAGTATAGCTCTATATATAAATAACCTCTTAAGACCTTAGTAGTAGTAATAGTTATTAGATTAGTAGCTTAGCTATCTTCTAGATATTCTTCTAATACTTAATTACCTAGTACTAGATAGTTAGCTATATTATTAACTACTAGTAGATCTATATATACTTAAGTAGTAGATTAGCTTAAAGTACTAGCTTAAGCTTTATAAGAAGCGTTACTATTAGACACGTAAAACAGTACTATAAGTACTATAACTACTATAGCTAGTAGAGCTTAGCCTAGTATAATATATTAGTAACTACTATATAGTACTTATTAAAAAAGACGTAAGTAAGCTACTTACTTAGCTTAAGTCCTTTAATATAGTAAAGAAAGTTACCTTTAACTACTTAGTTAGTACTAATAATTAGTAGCTATAGTAGTAGTATCTACTTCTACTACTACTACTACTCCTTATATATAAGCTAGAATACTTATACTTGATTAATTAGATTATCTACTAAAGCTATAAATAGTACTACGATAATAACAGTTTACTAGAACGCTATTACTATAATTAAGAAGAATAGTAGACTCTTACTACTACTAGTACTAAGTACGATAATCTATAGCTATTATAGTATAGCTATATAAACTAGCTTAAACGCTTCTACCTAGCTTTAAGATCGTGGTTCTATATCTAGTTCTAAGACCTTTTATAGTTCTTATAGTTTCTAGCTTACTTTAAGCTTCTCTTACTTAACTAGTTATAGTAGTAGACTCTTAGAACGCTTAACTACTACTACTACTACTACTCTCTTTAACTCTAGTTATAAAAACGTATACTACGCCTATAATACCTAGCTATATACGTTAACTAGATCTAGCCTAAGTCGATTTAAAAACGCTCTATTAATAGTATAATACCTTACTACTATTTATTAGCTATATACTAACTATTAAACTAGAATATACTTAAATAAGCTTTATTCAACTTTACTATTACTCTCTCTTTTAACTTCCTTCTCCTCCTTATTATTCTTAAGCCTCTGTTACCAGATCTAACTCGCCTTATATAGATACTTATTACTAATTATAATAGTAATATACTACTAGCTAGCTATAGTTAGCTAGACCTTAAGATACTTCGCTATTACTACTACTACTACCTTAGATAGCTAGTCTTAGATCTATAGTTCCTCTTTCTTAACTATAAATAAGAAGTTACTCTTAGTCTTTAAGACTACTTATATAAATAGTAGTATATAGACTAGATATTATATAATAATCTAGCTAAGCTAGTTAGGGAAGTAGTAGAAGACGTACTTAGTCTTATCTTAACGCTTATAGCTCTTATTATATATAGTAACTACTATTACTTACTTATTAATTATAAAAATATTATAACTTAATATAGTATTATTATAGACCTTAACTAAGCCTATCTTAGGACTCCTTACTAGTTATCCTTCTTAGATATATATAGCTATTATAAGCTTAAGTAGAAACTACTTCTCTTAAGCTAAGTATACTTTATATAGTTATTCTACCTATTTCTCCTAGCTACTACTACTACTACTACTACTACTCTTAACTAGCTTTTAATCTACCTTTAGTATCTACTCTTATAGAAACTCCTAGCTAATCTTCTAGTATATATTATCTAGGTAGTTAAGAAAGCTATAGCTCTATTACTAGAACCGCTATGCTATCTCTATGCTATTAACTAGCTATAGTAGTAGTACTAGCTTTACACTCTAGCTAAAAAGTAGCTTATAGAGTAGCCTTTCTAGCTTAACTATAAGCTTCTAATATATCCTCTATACCTTAGCTATTACTACTCTCTTACTATTATAGAAGATAGTCTAGTAGTTATCTAACTAGTAGATATTAGCCTCTGATAACTAGTTCTAGTTCTATACCTACTTAAATATAAGTTATAATAAAATACTTAATACTAGTAAGAAAGACCTCTTATATAAGTAGTTCTATTAATACTTATATATATACTCTACTACTATCTCTACTACTACCTTAACCTCTTTTCAACTTAGTAAGCCTATCTTAGGCTAGTTCTACTTAGATACTATTATCTTAAGTATTACTAGTTAAATAATCTATATTATATATGCTAGATATGTTATATATTAAAATAATAGATAGAAACGCTTAGTCTAAGGATTAATACTATAAATAGCTAAGTAGTATATAACTACTAACTTATATAGAAGTAGCTAGCTAGTATCTTATGTTAAAAGACTAATAATTAATACTATAAGTATATTATTAAGATGATTTTCTACTGCTTTATCTACTACTACTACTACCTCCTTTACCTCTATAATATACTTTAACTATATATCTAAAAATGTTACCTCTATCTTACTCTCTTTACCTAGCTCCTTTGAGATAGCTTATATTATATAGTAGAGTAGTTAACTAAACGTCTAGCTATACTAAGGAATAGTTTTATAGTAGTTTTATAGTAGCTTAAATAGCTTCTAGCTTACTACCTTATTCTTAGGAGACGCCTACTACTTAAGAATATCCTTATACTAGCTTATAGCTACTAATATAGCTAGACTCTACTAGAGAATCCGCTTCTAGCTCTATAATAAGCGTTCTAGTTCTAGCTTAGTAGTAGTAGTAGTAGTTATAAACTTAGTAGTCTTAACTAAACTATACTTTAACCTAGCTAATACCTTCTCCTAGCTAGTATACTATAGCTACGAATCGATTTTAGTTACTATAGTACTTACTTTATACTCTTCCTCTTTCTTCTTTAACTACTTCTTAATCTTAGTCTTAATTACTACTTCTACGTTCTTTGTATTATCGCTACTACTACTACTACTACTACTACTTTAGCTATTATTTATATTATATAACTATCTTAACACGTCTACTACTTAGTATCGCGCTCGCTTCTCTATAAACTACGTCTATAGCTAAACTGCCTAGAATAGCTAGTCGTCTAGAAAACGCTTTTTTAAATGCTTTATATTATAATACTTTTATATAATACTTTAGCTAGTAGTTATATATAAGTAGTCCTAGTACTAGAAGCTGTTTAGAATAAGGAGAACTAACTATAGCGAAGACCTATTAGGTAGTAGTAGAACGCTATAGAAGTTATACTACTACTACTACTACTTAAGATACTATATAAGCTACTCTTAGAATTATAATCTAACCTAGTACTTCTTAGATAAGTAGTTATAAATCCTATCTAGCTAGAGAGCTTACTAGTAGTAGTAGTAGATAATTATATAATACTCTAAGTTTAGTATTAGCTATAGCTATACTACTTCTAGAAGTAGTAGTAGTAGTTATATAGACTAAGTAGATATCCTAAAATTAATTTATATAGAAGAATTAAGTATAGAAAGGTATAGTTCTTAACTTGTTTACTAGATATATTTAGAAAACAAGCTACGATATATAGACCAGCTTCTGCCTAGTACTCTAAGCGAGCCTTACTAAAAAAGCTTATATTATCGATAAAACGAGATGTAATACTATTAGGCTTATAAGGTTTTTAGTATAATAGAGGTATAATAGTCTAATAGACTATAAATTTAAAAGCTTTTTAAGACTACCTCTACTCCTCTAGTACTTATAATATAAACTAACTAAGAGCTTTTAATTCTATTATAAATAGTAGGTTAGTTTTATATCTTAAAAGTAAAAGAGCTCTCTATATATATAATAATAAGTATATATTAACTAACTAAGCTACTTATTTATAAGATAAAAGCACTTCTACTATTTAGATCTATAGAATAAAATTAAATATAATAGTATTATAGACTAAGCAAGCTACTTAGCCTCTAACGTTTAGCTAGGGTTTAGCTAGGTTTTTTTAGTATTATCTATTATATTATAAACTCTAATAAAATAACTTAATATAGTCTTATTACTATTAAAAATATATTAATAATTTAGATCTAATTAAATCTCTACTAATACTAGACTACTAGTAGTAATATAACTTAATTAGATCTTTAATATTATAATTCTATTAAAATCTATTATTTTATTATAAATAAGCTAAGTAAAAACTAAGTTACTAGAAAGATTAATAATTATATTTAGATTTATTAATAAAGCTCTAGTTCTATTAAGCTATTCGAAGTTTTATAAATTTACTAAGTTTTTAATATTATATTCTAACTATATCTAGTTTAAGTTTTAAGAATCTACTATATCTTATATATAAATTTTTTATATTTTTAGATAAAAAGTAAGAAATAAGTAAATCTAACTACTAATTTAGCTAGAGACTAGCTATAAAGTTAGTTTCTTCTTAATATAGTCTCTTATACTATACTCTAACTATATCTAACTTAAGTTTTAAGAATATACTATCTTTTATATATAAATATCTTAGATTTTTAAATAAAAAGAAAGAAATAAGTAAAGCTAACTACTAATTTAGCAAAAGACTAGCTATTAACTTAGTTTCTTCTTAATAAGTTCTCTTATATAAATCCTAATCTTGTTTTAATATAAGTTCTAATTTTGTAGTTATTTTTAAGTAAAGTAAGACTTTATATAATAAAGAAAATAAAAGTAAAATAAAATACTTATTTAACTATAAGTCTATTATTACTATAATACTTTATTAAAACTAAACTAAGATTATATTATTATTAGTAATTTAGCTTTTTAAAAGTATAAAAGTATATTAATTCTATTTTAAATATTAAATTCTAAGCTAAAAGTAGAAGTATAAAAAACTTCTATCTAGTTAACTTATAATTACTTCTTTCTATCTAGTTATTATTTTAAATAATAACTAATAGACTCTTATTATATTCTAAAAAGCTATATAAGATATTAAAACTAGTTTAATATCTTAGTAAACCTCTATTCTTACTCTCTTTCTAAAAAGAGCTTATTAAACCCTAGTATACCTTTAATATTAATAGAATCTATAAACACTTTAGTTAGAAATACCTTAATAATATATCTCTCTATTAGTATACTCTTAGTACTAATATCTAATAGCTTAGCTATTTTAAGTTCTTTAAAATAAGATATAGCTAAAGCTAAGATATAGTAGTTAAATATTAGCCTTTTATACTTCTTTTCTTTAATACTAAAATAAATAATAATAAGGAATAAATAAGTAAAATAGTAGCTATTTTTAGCTTTATTATAGTCTTTTAAGACTATTTTTAAATCTTAAGCCTTAGATAAAAGATTAGAAGAATATAAATAATTAAGAGTAATATACTTAGTAGAATAATAAGAAAGCTTAGACTTTTTAAAGAAAGAAGAAATAAATCTATAATAATAATACCTCTCTTTAGTACTTAATATTCTATAAAGTAGCTTTATTCTATTATTCTCTATTACTTTATTCTATTTTAATATAATAAAACCTTAAAGCTCTATTATCTTAGAATAAGTATAATAAAGATTATAAAGTAATAAAGAAGTAGTAGAATTATAAGAGTCTACTATAATAGTATTTAAATAAGAGCTTATAATATATTATCTCTAAGTAGATTTATATAAATAAGCTCTAAATAAGCTCTATTTAAAAGATTCTATTTTCCTTTCTATATCTTCTCTTTACTTATAATAGAATAAAGAAGCTAAAGACTTCTTATCTCTCTCTACTCTACTAGAACCTTATAAAAATCTAATAAAAGAATAATAATACTAATTATAGACTATTAAATAAATATTACTATAATTAAAGCCTTCTTCTAAAGTACTAGTAGTTACTAATATACTATAGAACTTAAGAGTACTAGTAGTAAAGCTATTGATAACTTCTAATCTTTTAGAAGATTTAAGATTATTAATATAACTACTATATTCTAAGTAAGAAGCTAAACTAGTAGCTTTATTTTTAGAAATATAATAGATAAGATACTTATCTTTACTAGTAAGATACTCTTTAACCTTAAACTTAAATATATAAGCTTTAATCTCTATAAACTAATCTTAAAATATCTTAAATACCTTTATTTTATAAGAAATATTACTTTATATATAAATAGCTCTAATAGTAGCTATACTATTAATACTTAAAAAAGCTATAAGCTCCTTTTCTAATACTAAAAGTAAAGTACTAGTAAGAAGAATAAACTATATAAGAAAGTTAAAAAGAGCTTACTTAAACTTATATATTATACTTTTATAATATTTAAAAGTAATAAGAAAGTAACTTTTATTAAATATAATTTAATTAAGCTTCTTAGAAGCTATTAAAGCTTTATTAGTCTTTATTAAGCTTTTTAATTTAATACTCTTTATACTAATTAAAGTAAGAGCCTTAATCTTATTACTATCTTTCTAAATAGAATAAGGTATATTAAACTCTTTTACTCTTCTAAATAAGTCTACTTTTAAAGCTATTAAAGAAGCTATAACTATAATAGTAGTAGAAGTACTTAGAGATAAGGCTAAAAGGTAAGTTAAAGACTTTCTACTACTAGTAAGTAAAATACTTAGAATATAAAGAACTTTTAAAAGAATAGCTTATAATAAGAAACGCTATTCCTTTATATAGAAGCTAGCTTTAAAGTCTCTAAGAAATTCTCTTAGTAAAGCTTCTAATAGAGAGCTAGTAGAAGAGATAGAACTTAGAGTTATAAGGTCTTTAGATTAAACTCTTTTAATAAGTCTAGTAAAACTTAGACTACTAATAGAAGATACTTATCTAGAGTGTTTACTTATAGTTATAGTAAGAGAAGAGTCTTTACTATATCTAAAAGTAAAGCTATTAGAGAAAGTTAAGCTCTTATTACTAAACTCTTTATTCTATAACTCTAAAGAAGAAAGAAAGGTATTAGAATTAGAGCTATCTAGCTTAAAGAACTTAAAAAAAGAATAATAAAAGTCTAAATAAGTAAATTATAAAGTACTTATAGTATTCTCTAAAGTACTAGTAGTTCTAGTATAGTTTAATTCTTTAACTCTATTAAAGTAATTTATCTATTTAGTAACTAATAGAGTACTAGTAATACTAGACTCTATATCTATTAAAGTAAGATTAGAATTAAGGTTAACTAATATAAAGTATCTAATAATAGCTACTATTAACTATTTATAAGTTTAAATTCTTAGTCTTTATTCTATAAAAGACTTAGATATAGAATTAAGCTTAAGACTAAGGTCTTAAAGTCTAAAAGCCTCTTATTAATATAGAAAAAGTAGTAGACTAAATTACTTTGTTTAACTCTTTATTTAGACTCTAATAAATAGCGATCTAATTATTAAACTAAAAGATTTACTAATATTATATATAAAAGAAAGATCTTAGAAATATTAAAAGGTAAATATTTAATATTAGACCTCTTATTACTTTTAAAGCTTTATCTTTTAAAGTAAGAAATTTTAAGAATAAAAAGATTACTTTCTAAGTTATCTAAGAAAAGCTTTCTAAGGTCTTTTAAAGAATTTAGAAAATAAAGAGTAATAAGCTTATTACTATATAAAAGAAAGCTTAAATATAAGTATACTAGTAATAGAGTAAGCTTCTTAAACTCTACTATATTCTTATAATAGTTTAAGACTTAATCTTTATTAATAGTAGTTTTATTAGAAATAGAATTATAGTTAAAGAAGGAAGAGAATAAACTACTATCTTTTAAGAGATAGTTTAGTAAGAAGCTATTATTAACCTTACTATTAAGATAAAAATCTTTAAAGTATAGACTAGGTATCTTATTACTAATATTCTATATCTTAAAGTACTTTTTTAAAGTAATATTACTAAAGCTAGCTTTAAGTATATTAAATAGTAGAGTATTAAAGAGTAGATCTTAAGTCTTTATAATAAGTTCTTAGAATAAGACTTATAGATCTTCTACACTTATACTAATATTTTTATAAGATATAGTATTAGGTTTAGAAGTACTAATAGTAACTATATTAGAGCTAGATAATATTTTATTTACTTAAAAAGTATAAGAATATAGTAGAAGAACCTCTCTTATTCTATTACTAATACTATTATTAAAGTACTTAGATATAAAAGAACTTAATATATCTATAAAGCTAGTAGTCTTATATTCTAGATAAGAACTAAGATAAGATTTAATAATAATAAGTTAAGAATAGTATATAAAGTAACTATAATACTATAATAACACTAGAGTATTTCTAAAAGATAGATTAGGTTTTATAAACTTAGTAGTAAAGAAAGAACTAATAAGACTATTAAAGATATTAAAGTCTAAAGATGTTTTTAGAATCTCTATTAGTAGTTCTATTAATAAGAATCTAATCTTAGAGAGAGACTTATCTAGCTTTTTAAGAGTCTTTTTTATATAAGTATAATTATTTTTAGAGATAGAGTTATTTAAAGAAGCTATACTAATATTAAAGGATTAAAAAGAAGAAGAAGAAGAAGAAGAAGAAGAGTTATTAGAGCTAGATAATAAATAAACTAAGCTATTATTACTAGTAGTAGACTTAGAATTATCTATATTATTTTTATTATTTATAACATCTTTTTCTATATCTTCTTCTTCTATTAAAGAACTAGAAGTAGTAGTAGTAGATAAGCCTTTATTATTAATAAGAAGTTTTATTTTAAATATATTAAAATATCTATTATACTTCTTCTTAAAAGTAGAAAGCTTAGTCTTAAGACTACTAGATTCTAGATTCTCTTCTACTTCTTTAAAAGTAAGAGTATAAAGAGTACTAAAGAGTCTCTTTAAAGAGGAAGAAGGTTTAAATAAAAGTATATTATTAAACTTAAAATTAAGATAAAAGTAATAAAATAAATAAATTATAAAGCTATTATAAAAGCTAAAGTATTTAAGATAACTATTACTATTTAAAAGAGATATAAAGCCTTAGTTCCTTATCTTATTCTTCTTAAAGCTATTAAGTATATTAAGCTATATTTTACTAAGATAAGTACTCTTCTCTAAACTTAGATAAAGACTCTCTTATAAATTAAAGCTTAATATAGCTATAATAGGCTCTTCTTTTTTATTTAAAAGTACTACTAAACTAGCTAAGTTATTTACTAAGCTATATTAACTAATATAGCTAAGGTATTTAGACCTAGCTTAAAAAGAAGTCTCCTTATCTTAACTATCTAAGTTATAGTAGTTAAGCTTAGCTAAGTAGTAAGAGTCTTATTCTAAAGTAGCTTTAAAGAAAGCTAGTTTAGAACTAGAAAGAAGAAGATCTTTAGGTTCTAAAAGAAGGTCTTATTCAAGTATATCTTCTACTATACTAGAGTGTCTACTAGTTATAAGACTAGTAAGCTCTATAATAGTAAAAAAGCACTTATTAGAAGTAAGAGCTTAACCTAGAGATAAAGAAAAGTAAGAAGCTAAAGTAGACTTATTCATAAGTCTAGTATAACTAGAAGCTATATATCTTACTATATTAAGCTTAGAAAGAAGATAAGTAGAGTAAAGATAATAAGTAAAGAGAGAGAAGACTTCTAGCTTCTTAAAAGAGACTAAAGCTAAGAGAAAGACTTCTTTAAAGCTTTAAATAAGCTTAAAAGACACTTTTATAGCTAAAACCTTTAAAGAGTTAAAGATAGAAGTAACTAGCCTAGCTAGCTTTTTACTCTCTTCTTTAATAAAGTCTTTAGTATAAATTTTAATATATTTAAATATATTAAAGACCTTTTATTTATAAATAGAATAAAGAATAAGCTTAAAATTAAAAGAAAAGATTAGAGGAAATAGCTATAAAAGCTTAGTTAGACCTAATTAAGTTAGCTTCTCTATAACTAGAAAAAAAGATAGAGGAGACTTTACTTTAAGTAAATATATCTATTAGTAAATAAGAAGATAGAGGTTTAAAAAGAGGTTTTAAGATATTTAAAAGTATTTAGAAGTATTTTAAAGACTTTAGAAGCTTTAAAAAAGTTTAAAGTTATAAATATAAGTTTTTTAGACTTAAAGTTTTAAGGTTATATAAGTAGATAAAATATATCTAAAGAAGAGGAAGTATTTTATTAAAAGAAATTCCTTAATACTTAAGAATTATACTAATTCTTATTTAAGTATATAATCTAATATCTAAAATATAAGGTTTTACTTTATTAAAATCTAAAAAATATTATTAGTCTTTAAAAAGTTTATATAAATCTAGAATAGTCTAAAGAATTAAATAAAAACTTAATAAATTAACTAAGTAAATAGTTAGAAAAAAGATAATAAAGTTATATAATTAAAAGAATTATAAAGTAGGTTAGAATACGTAACTCTAAACTAGTTTAAGAGATAGATATTTATAAAAGGTTATAAAGCACGTATAGAGTAGGCTATAGAGTAGGCTATAGAGTAGATTAGATAATCGCTTAATTACGTTTCTAAGAGTTAAACTAGAAGATATAAAAGACTTAATAAATATGAATTTAATTTCTAGCTATAAAGACTAAAAAAGAGCTATATAAACTCTTATAGTAAATAGTTTATACTTATATAATATATAAATAGAAGAGTTACTAGAATATTCTAAAGATTACGTCTTTATATAACTAAGTCTTCTAGATATTACTAGACAGAACTAGTTATAGGCTAAGATTTATAGTCTATTATAATATAAAACCTAATAAAAAGACTTTAAATCCTCGATTTACTATTAATATTATAATAGTAATAGTAGTTTAATATTTTCTAAAGAAAGTTTTAAGTAATACTAAGCTAGTAGTAGTAATATAACTTATGTTCTATATATATATTATAATAATAATAGAATTAAGTATTTTACCTTATATAATCTAAGCTATAGCTCTTAATACTAAAATACTAGAATTTATTTAAGTTATACTAGTAAGTATTATAACTCTAAGTAAAGCTCTAGTTCTAGTAGACTATTAGAAAGTAATATAACTTAGATAGGGTTTTAATATTATAATATTACTTAAGCTAAGTATTTTACCTTATATAAGCTAAGCTATAGCTCTTTATACTAGAATAGTAGAATATATTTAAGTTATAGTAGAAGTTAATATTAGTTCTACTAGTTATATTAGACTAAATAGTCTAATATAACTTAGCTAAGGCTTTAATATAATAATTCTAATAAACCTAAGTATTACTTATTATATAATATAAGCTCTATCTTTTAAAACTTAAATATAACTTATTATTTAATTAAATATTTAAAAATTAATATTTTATTTAATTTATAATATATTAGTATTATTCTAAGTTCTTTAGTAAAGTCTAATAATAGATAATTAAACTAGTATATAATAATACTATAAAAGTATTATTATTATTATTCTTACGCTACGTAGGCTATAGGCCGAGCTCTAAGAGTAAGTAGTTTATCTTCTATTCTAGTTTATATAGCCTTTTAGCTCGCTCTTCTTTACCTCTTAAGCTTCTTTAGCTAAAGAAAGTATAATTCTCCTTTTCTTTAGTTCCTACTATTATCTATTTAAAGCTTATCTCTTTAACTTAGTAATATAGTAAAGGGGTATAGTAAGTTAGTATATTTAACCTACTAAGATATATATTAGTATTATAAGAGGTGTATTTACCTCTAAAACTATTAGAGCCGAGGTCTTATCTTTTAGTATACCTCGGCTTTCCTCTCCTCTTCCTCTCTTTCTTTTACCTCTTCTTTACTCTTCTCTCTCTTCTTAAGTAATTCTAGTACTAGCTTATACTCTTAGAGTCTTCTAAGCCTAAGTAGCTAAGTAGTTACTCTTAGTACTAGTTTCCTATCTACTAGTACTCCTCTTAGCTCTTATAGATTCTTAATCCTCTTTCCTAGAGCTTTTATAAACGTGTCTCTTTCTTATAGAATATCCTAGTAAAATAGAACTAGGTGTCTTACTATCTCTTTACTACTTATATAAATATACTATAGTATAAGCTAGTTTAGTACCCTTTTTATAAAGAGGAAGGCGTTTAGCTCTATTACTCTTATTTATACTTAGATAAGTAGTAAGCTCTTTACTTTAATAAGCCTCTTATAAACCTTTTATAGCTCTTACTTATCTAGGTCTACTTTATCTAACGCTTTTATATATTATATTAAGTTCCTCTTTTAAGTTCTTCTTCTTTAAGTCTCTAGGCGGTTCTTCTATTCTATAAGTATAGCGTTATACTTATATCCTATTCCTTCTACTCTCTACTCCTCTTTCTACTTCTACTTTATTATCTATAAGTATAGTATTACTTTCTTTACCTTCGTTAGTCTACTCTTCCTTCTCTTCTTTAGCTATGTTACTATATATTTATAGGTATTCTAGATTAGTTCCTCTATCTTAGACCTTTAGAACTTCCTCTTAAAAGCAGCTACTTATAAGTTAAGATATAGGTTAATTAGTATATAGTCTACTTTAACTTCTAGGCTCTAAACTAGAGTAGCTTTATATACCTCTATTACTACTTATAAGTATCTTAATTATTATATAAGAAAGCTCTTTACTATATTCTCTCTTTTTAGTATATATAGTATTTTTATTCTATAATAATAGTCTCTATTTAGTAGAGAGTATTTTTATTCTATAATAATAGTCTTTACTAAATAGAGACTATTTTTACTATATAATAATAGTCTCTATTTAGTAGAGAGTATTTCTATAATAGTTTCTATTAAGTAGAGACTATTTTTATTATATAATAATAGTCTCTATTAAATAGAGAGTATTTTTACTATATAATAATAGTCTCTATTAAGTAGAGAGTATTTACTATAAGAGCTCTTTGTAGTCTACTCACCTTAGAGTCGTTTCTTAATTCAACGCGCGTCTCTTACTCCGGGCCGATTATTATGTCAGCAGCATGCGTGAGGTGAGAAAAATGTATAAAAAAATATAGAACGATTCTAATCTAACTTATTAATAGTTATAGGCACTCTCTGAGTTTTTAAATATACAGTTCTCCTACAATTCCGCATTGTTTTAAGAGGTGTAAATAAGGAACTTTTTTCCGTCCCGGTAGAGCCTGCTCCTGGCATACGCTATTTTTTGTTTACTAGCCGCCCCAATCATGGCACGATCTATCTTCCGAAACATCATCCGTACCTGGTTCTCCTCAATTATGTCCATGATATCATTGGACAATTGGAACCTTTGGATTGATTCAAGGTTCTCCTATCTTCAGCAATCTTATCACGTCCTTCATGGGAAGATCACCAGATAGGTAGGTATCGGTATAAACATGACCCCGCACGTCGCGGATGGCGGGGAAAGAAACCCACGATGGGATGACAGTGAGCAACAACATGTCATATAGAGGGAATTCTCTCCCTCCTCCAACATCTCGCTATTTCAATCTGGGTCTTCGAAATTGTCTTCATAGGTACTCTTGAGCATCAATCGCGATGAAATTTTCCAGTCTATTGGCGTGGGCCCTTTCGGGCCATGCGCTGTCTTTTAGTCAACAACCGTCCCGCCTTTCAATTCAAATGCCAAATGACCCAGCAAAACGAGCATTGCTGCAAAACATAGTAACGTGGGATCAACATTCGCTGTTTATCCATGGAGAGCGAATCATGTTTTTCAGTGGTGAAGTTCATCCATTCCGACTACCGGTAGCCTCCCTTTATTTGGATGTCTTTCAAAAGATAAAAGCTATGGGTTTCAATTGTGTGAGCTTTTACACAATGTGGGCTTTGCTTGAACATAAACAGGGAGAGTTCAAGGCCGACGGCGTATTTGATCTGGTGCCTTTCATCGAAGCTGCTTCTGAAGCTGGAATTTACCTTCTTGCCGTACGCCAAATCCCATGAAATCCTTCCATTTCAAAGCTGACTATTTCCAGAGGCCAGGACCTTATATTAATGCTGAGGTGACAGGTGGTGGGTTCCCGGGTTGGTTGCAACGAATTACTGGACGGTTACGGACCTCAGACCCGGATTATTTGGCAGCCACGGACAAGTAAAATCCTCAAAGAAATCCAAAACGCGCACCCAACTAACATCTTCTCAAGTTACATGGCCAAAATCGGCGAGATTATCGCCAAATATCAAATCACAGAAGGAGGGCCTATCATACTATGGCAGCCAGAAAATGAATACAGCCGGTCTGGCTACATCAAACCTTTTCCTCAAACAGATTACATGCAGTATGTGGAAGATCAAGCCAGGAATGCTGGAATAGTGGTTCCTTTCATTTCTAATGATGTGAATCCCTTGGGCTACTTTGCTCCAGGAACTGGGCAGGGAGATGTTGATATTTACGTGAGACATCAAGATAACCACGAGAATTGGTGTTATTTGCTGATTTTTGTGTAGGGATATGATGGCTACCCACTGAGATTCGACTGTGTAGGTGCAATTATCAAAGTTGAGAATCGAATGTTTGAATCTGACAAGCTTTCTAGTCGAACCCCACAGTATGGCCAGCGAATTTCTTACCAACCACCTGGCGTGCACTGCATCTGAAGCAATCCCCAAACACACCTAATGCGGTTGTCGAGGTTGGTCCCTTAGCAAAGTTCTTTGAATATCAAAACTAATTTTCCAAAGTTTCAAGCGGGGTCATTTGATGCTTGGGGTGGGCCTGGGTTTGAGAAATGCTCAGAGCTGTTGGGATATGAGTTTCAACGGGTTTTCTACAAGAATTTATTTTCTGCTGGAACTACTTTCTTGAATCTTGTAAGTCTTCTGTAAAGGTATGAGCCATAACTTTTGACTGTAGCACCCACTAATCAGAAGTTCTTATAGTATATGGTAAGTTTGACACGAAGAACTTGGATGAGAATGCAGTACTAAGAAAATTCTAAGATCTTTGGAGGAACAAATTGGGGTGGCATTAGTCAACCAGAAGGATATACTTCTTACGACTACGGCTCCGCCATCGAGGAAGACGGGCGTGCCTTGAACAGAGAAAAGTATAGCGAGTTGAAACTTCAAGCTCAAATGCTGAAAGTCTCTCCGGGATATATTACCGCCACACCGAATATCAACTACACGAATCTTGTATACAGCACTACCAAAGAAATCGCCGTCACTCTACTCGTTGGAAACGGTACGCATGGAAATTTCTATGTTGTAAGACACCTTGACTATGCTTCTCAGGCAATAACAAACTACACAATTGAGTTTTCAACATCGGTGGGGCAGCTTCTTGTTCCTCAACTCGGTGGATCTTTGATCTTAAAGGGTCGAGATTCAAAAGTGCATGTCAGCGACTATTTTGCAGGCCTCAATGTGCTTTACTCCACCGCTGAAATTTTTACCTGGAAACAGTATATCGATAAGACGGTCCTTTTGGTTTATGGGGATACCGGAGAAAGGCACGAGATGGCCTTCAATTTAGCATCGGAACCGGTGGTTGTTGAGGGTGCTGGAGTTGTGACCAAATTAATAGGAGGGAATTGGGTTGTTCAATGCATCACTGACACGACACGAAAGGTGATTCAAATAGGATCGTTCACAGTTTATATCCTTGGTGAGTTTGCAGTGGGCAGGTTTCTTCCTAGCATACTAATGTCAACAGACCGAGACTCAGCATACGACTATTGGGTTCCGGATATTGGCGCAGCATATGGGACTTCGCATCTTAACCCAGAATCCGTAATTCTCAAAGCGGGATATCTTGTCAGAAATGCTTCTATATCAGATGGGTCCCTTTACGTATCTGCAGATTTCAACACCTCTACAACAATTGAAGTGATTGGGGCACCGGCAGACATAACAAAGCTTTTCATCAATGGGGAAGAAAAGGCTTACCCAGAAACGGAGATACGATTGCCAGCACTTGATCTAGATCTTCCCAATCTCTCGGGGCTTGAATGGAGCTATGTTGATTCATTGCCCGAAATCAAGTCCGATTACGATGACAGTCTCTGGGTCGTTGCCGATCATATTAAGACAACAAACCCAGCTGGAATGCCTCTTTTGACACCCGTATCGCTCTACGGAAGCGATTATGGTTTTCACGTCGGTGCTCTCATCTACCGCGGTGCTTTCACTTCAACTGGGCAAGAGAGTTCTCTATACATCTCGACCCGTGGTGGCTGGGCATTCGCATCTTCGGTGTTTCTCAACGGCACCCTTATTGGATCATTTCCTGGCGAAATGGAAAGCGAATGGAGCAATGCGACATACAGCATACCATCAATCACCACAGATAGCACTTATATCCTCACCGTCATAGTAGACAACATGGGTCTTGAAGAAGACACCCCTGGCGCTGACGACATGAAATCTCCCCGCGGCATCATTGACTATGCACTCACTGGCTCAAACAGCACCGGTAAAACGCCCATATACTGGAAACTCACCGGAAACCTGGGAGGTGAAGATTACGTGGATCAAATCCGTGGACCACTAAATGAAGGCGGTTTCTCAGCTGAACGTCAGGGTTTCACCGCTCCCAACCCACCTGCTGAAG
Organism: Hymenoscyphus infarciens; assembly: GCA_001414345.1. Taxonomy (NCBI): domain Eukaryota; kingdom Fungi; phylum Ascomycota; class Leotiomycetes; order Helotiales; family Helotiaceae; genus Hymenoscyphus; species Hymenoscyphus infarciens. The sequence goes on along the minus strand of LLCB01000268.1, from coordinate 60,403 downwards.
TTCTTACTTCTGGGAGTCCCTACGCCGGTCTCAAAGCGGCGGGAGTAAACTACTACACAGCAAAATTTTCTCTTGCTCTCCCGAGCGAGAAATGGGATATCCCACTCTCTTTCGTGTTTAAGAATTCGACTGCTGCTACAGGATATCGTGCCCTCCTATACGTCAACGGTTGGCAATTCGGCAAATATATAGCTAATATTGGCCCGCAGACACGCTTCCCTGTTCCTGAAGGAATTCTGAATTATAAGGGGACTAATTGGGTTGGATTGATGTTGTGGGCTTATGGGAAAGAAGGGGCGAAGGTTGAGGGGTTTTCGCTGGAGTCTGGGACGCCGGTTTTATCAGGAAGATCTCCGGTTGTACTTGTTGACAGTCCCGGGTGGAGTTTTAGGAAGGGAGCCTATTAAGTGATACGTATGTGGAAGGTCTGGGACACGATACTAGAGTCAAGCAAAGAGGAAATGCAAAAAGAAATCCGTAGCGAATTCCATAAGTGCAAAGTACAGTATACCTTTTGTCGAACAATATTATTCAAAACTATCTAGAGTAGCCAATATAATTCAAAGAAGTTGACAACAATTCCAAATTGCCCAAGTTCCCTGTAAGGAAGATGAATATGCGATTGACTCAATTTCCCCGTATGGTTTGGAATACATCTTTAAACCGATATAGTTCAGATGAACGAGGTACGATGAGCGATAAACGAGTGCAGCACATCCACTTGGGAGAATAAGAACTTTAGATCAAAATATATAGCGAAGAATTAAGAAAAATGGAAAGATCTCATAGAAACTGTACATTTAGGGCGTCCCGTATATACCAAAAGTCGGAAACGACGACTAAATCGCAAATCGCAAATCGCAAATCGCAAATTACAAAAGTTAATAGATAGAGTAAATCTTAAATCATATTATCCTATTCTCTTACTCTTGCTCTCTTACTCTCTTGCTCTCTTGCTCTCTTACTCTCTTGCTCTCTTACTCTTCTATCCTATTCTTCTACCTAGGTATATATTACTTATACTAAGAGAGTGTAGGAGAGAGTAGGAGAAGAATGAGGGTAAGGTAAGGGGGTAAGCAAAGGAGAGAGTGGGAGGTAGCAAACATTCTAGGGGAAGGTTTTTCCTAGCGTGGGTAAGGGGAGTTTAAAGCAAACATTCCCCCCACCCTCTTCCCTCTTCCCCTCTTCCCTCTTCCCTCTTCCTCTCTTTCTCTCTTATTTATCTAAAAATTATAGGAAGAATACGATATAGGAGTTAGGTAATAGGGAGTAAGGAGGCGATAGTGAGGAGGCGATGTTACTGCTATATATATAATACTCGTCCTCTCTCTCTATCCTCTAATTAGTTACTATAGTTAAGACTGTCTAGTCTTAATATAGAGAGACGAGGAGAGAAGGAGAGGGGGGGGAGAGGGGAGAAGGAGGGAGAGAGAAGTTAAAATTCAAAAATATTACATTTTATACTTATAAAAAGTAACACTTTGCGAATTACGATTTACGATTTTCGATTTAGTCGTTTCCGACTTTTGGTACGTACGGGATGCCGTAACATTGTACCCGACGCCCTACTAATACTACTTCTTCACGCTCAATCCTAGGTAAATTTAATTTCTCAAGTAACGTCTCTCAAATTTCAAGAAGGAGATCTTAGACAGTTCCAGTTGGTGAAGAGGCTACCCATCACGTCGAAACGTATTCCAGAGTGTAATCTCAAAAGTTGCGGTGAGTCTCATTTTGGAGATATTCAACCGCCGTACGCAAATGAAGTCCCCAGTTGTTTCTTCTAGCCTGTGAGTATAACTTTCGGGAACTTGATAGTCCTAAACCACCTCTGTTGGTAATTGAAATTATGCCAAGCCTCTAGAGTAAATACTTTGAAAAATAATATAAGGTTGGAACAACGAGAGATGGGTAATTATATACGAACCTGAGGTTTGTACTTAATGTCTACCGTGTAGATGTTCACTTTCCTTGGCAAAGTTTAGACTTAATCTTCCTTCAAAGGGGTCATGGTCACGTAAATTCTCTCTTTCGAGAGTTAGAGCTCAGATATCCTTGACGTTTCTAGGGGCTTAATGAAAACGGGGACACCGAAGGATAGTTCTTGTCTTTTCTCTGATATCCTGTAATTTGTACTACCTAGGTAGGCTGTGTTTACCTGTGCAAGGATGGACAATTTAGCTGGTAATCTGAACAGCCTCACCTAACATTTCTTCCACTCGGCTCTCTCTCCAGTGTAAGCACATATTAATCAGTTAATCAATTATTAAACTGATTAATGACTTTGGATTAATCTGATTAATGATTAGCACGTGTGTTGATTAGATTAGATTAATTAATCTATTTCAATTATTAATTAATTGATTAATATGATTAATATACTATATATAGTATTAGTATATACAAAGCTTATAAAGCTAAAAGTTAGTAATTGAGATCTTGTCAATATATCCTTATTAATAAATAATCAATAGCTAGTTTATTAAGGCTTAAAATACAGAAGTTATGTCGTAAAAAGACTGCTTAGGAGGTCTCGCTTAAGCTCTCGGCAGTGCCGGAGCGCCACTCCGACGCCACTCCGACGCCACTCCGAGCAACGGCCCGGCCCCCGATACCGCCTTACCGGTCACGTGCTATATTAATCAAATTAATCAATTAATTATAATGATTAGGACCTTGTTAATCTATGATTAGATTAATCATCGGTTATTAATCTAAGCTAATCTAATCATTTCTTACGCTGTCTCTCCCCATCCTCGCAATGTTAACTAAATAAAAACCAAGTAACCAATATGCCACTCTCCGAGGCGTTAATACTAACTGAACATCTGGTGCTTAAACTCCTTTAGGAACTAGCCGGCCGGGTCGGAAAACTTGAAAACATAGACAAAGCTGTGGAAATTTGTCACTTCTCGCTGCTTAGCTTGGAAACTAATCATCCAGATTACGAAGAATTGAAGTCTATAGAAATCGTTATTTCCAAGCCACAGACATTACTAGACAACCCTACTCCTACGGCATCCTAAACGCACCAAAAAGCCGGATTAACTAAATCGTAAATAGGAAATCACAAATCGCAAAGTGTTAGTTTTTATAAGTATAAAATATAATATTTTTTAATTTAAGTTCCCTCTCCTTCCTTCTCCCTCCCTCTCTACATTAAGACTAGATAGTCTTAACTATAGTAACTAATTAGAGAATAGAGAAAGATAATATATATTACGTATATAGTAGTAAAATCGCCCCTCGTCTCTTTCCTTAGTATTACCGTTGCTTTGTATTCCTACTATTATTTCTAGATAAATAATAGAGAGAAGAAGAGAGGAGAGAGAGGAAGAGAGGAAGAGCAAGAGTATGTTTACTTCCTTAACTCCTCTTACCTACGCTAGGAAAAACTTTCCCTTAAAATGTTTACTTACCCTCTTACCCTCTTCCTCTACCCCTTCAACCTCTACTCTAACCTATACTCTCTTAGTATACGTAAAATATAGAAGAATAAGAGAAGAAGTAAGAGAGTAAGTAAGTAGATAGTATAATATAATTTAAGATTTGATATAGCTCTTAAAGGCCTTAGTTAATCTAGCTATAAATAGTTTATTTTTGTAATTTACGATTTACGATTTACGATTTGTGATTTAGTCGATTCCGACTTTTTGGTATATCTAGGACGCCCTAACTCCCGAGGAAGAAACCCATCTCGATTCTTGTAGGGGGATTTGTCAAGTTAAGGGGGAAGAACGTGCAATTTGTGTTCTTGTTCCTTATGGATCTTGTTATAATGGGGACTTTGGTGCGCAAACTATTACGAAAATTAAAGATGCTTTTGAGCCACTGAAGGAGACGAACTCAAATATTTTCACTGGGTTGCAGGCTGGTGGGATTGCGGCGATTCCCTGTATTTAACTTGTCAACTTTCAGAACTTACTGGTTATCACGCATAAACGGAAACAGAAGTATGGGATCGAGTTCCAGTCTAAGGGTGGGATTTTTGTGGTTGCAGATTTTGATGCTTATCGAGATTCTGTCATGTAAGTTGAAGTGAAATACCTCATCACGCCTTACCAACTCCACCCAGAAACCTTCCGAACATACTCCACAACCCCCAGCCCACTAAGAATAACCAACTTCTCAAACCCCACGGCCGTTCCTTTCTGGTTCTCCTCAAAAACAAACTCCCCACGATTCCATCCCGGCGCCCAATCGTGAATAAAAGTCGCAATAGTATTTCCCTCGTCGTCCATTAACTTGAGGTGCAGCCATTCAATCTTTCTCATAACAGGGTTCTGTTTCTTTCCGTTATTTAGATTGGCTGTCCTTTTCCAGCAGTACTTCTTTCCCTCTCCTGCTTCTCCATCTTCTCTAGGAAGAGTGACCACGAAGCCGTTGGTTGTCCATTTGTTGTTTACTTCAAAGGGGATCCAGGGTGGTGCGCTGTAGGGAGCTGTTTTGGGGTCTTGGAATGATATATATATTGGTTTTGAGAGGGAGAAAAGGTCAAGGTCAATAGCCCCTACTGTGGTTGGTTTATCAGGTGCAGGCGCCCCAGACGAAAATTCTTGGGAACTCTGCGGAACATGGTGGAGGAGGATGCTGGGAGTTGGTTTTTTGCTGAATAGCCAGGTGAAGTCGGCTGTATAGGAAGGAAAGGAGGGGTTGGAAGGTGTTATGGTAGCTTTGCTGCGTGCAAAGTTTGAGAGCTTGACTTGGTAGTTTATTGGAGCCATGATGAGATTGTTGGTGTTCAAGTGTTCTGGCGATTTTTGACTTAGAATTCTACTTTTACGGACTTATATCATGGATGCAGTGGGCAGTGCAGAAGGATTTGACCCAAGTTCCGGGGTACGCTTATTTAGGTCCAAAGACGGCGTCGGAGTAACAATCCGACCGACCCATACCGCTAGTTTCACGGCTATTCCCAATTAGGGTACTTAACCGCTCGTACTTCAACCCTGTAAGCGAAGTTATTCTTGGAAATAATGTTTCTAGTGAGCATCTGGTGGCATCTCCCGAGCCACCTCAGGATACCTAAGTATTTGACCATGAGGCAGTGTTTTCATGGCCTAAATTTCAGAATTACACTAATTGAAGATCGCTAAAATGACACAAGAACTCGCCGCTAAGAACCCCGTAGCTCAACACTAACTCTTCAAGCACAGGTATTTGACCCGATGATTCCCATGTCAAACAGGAAATTCAACCTCAACTCCCGACGCAAAGATGAATCTAGGAACCATCCTCCACGGAAGGATATTCCAACGTACAATTTCCATCAGCATATCTTTCGCCGTAGACGTAATTATCGACAGCCCTTCCTACGCCATGAACTCAACAAACTCGACACTCATAAGCGTAACATCGTCTCTACTTCCAACTTCCACACTAAATGCAACGTCTCCCACTTTAGCCGCACTGCCAACGCAAATCTCCCCCCCAACACCATTGTCGTGGTTATGGTCTGTAATATGTTGCGTGTTTGAGTTTTTCTTCAGTGATGCGGCTGGTAGAGAAATATGGTTTCACGATGTTTTCAACTGTGTACGATTCTTTACAAGGTTCCTTTTGACACTATTCGGAGTTCCTCTAGCAAGTACGTATTCCCAACCCAAATTCACCACTTCATCGCCTACGAATTCATGAGCCTATTACTAACTAATTACTCTCGCTTAGTCTGTGGAGTAATTTTGGCTGTAGCCATGCCTTTTGTTATGCTTTATGAACATATCACCAAAGCGGAGGGAAGCCCTAAAGAGCAAGAAGAAACCAAGAAAGATGACAAGGTGTCTTTGAAGCATGGAATATAGAGAGAAAAAAGTGGACGAGAATCTTGGGTATTTGGCTGGTTAAGTCAGTATTTTCCAATGTGTGACCGTTGCTACTCTCAAAACTGGGGGAAGGCATAAAGATTTGATGCTTTCGAATTGAGGTGGTGCTTATCGTACGAAAATTGGTTATCGATGGGATACTCCTCGCTTTTGTCCAATGTCCAAAAAAAAAGAATAATTGAATATGAGGAGATCCAAATACCTCAGTGACCCAAAGTTTTGTGTGGGCAAATATACAAAAACTTGTATGAATCAAGCCATTCAAGAGAAGCCCAAATTGGGTGCACGTTCTTCACGAGACCATGGCCCAGGAAACAGTTAATTCAATGCCCGAAATGAATATTATTATGAATGCAGAATACAGGGGGAAAGGATGATACTTGCAAGTTCTCATAATGCTGAAACTGTTTGTGAGGAACAATGCGACAGTGGACTGTAAAATCAAAGAATGAGAAACCATTGAAAATACCTGATGCAAACGAAGAGTTCCTTGGAAACTTCCTGTAGAGGCAAGTTTTCTCAAAGCTGTCAATTCATTCGATCTATTTTCTGCTGTAGAGCGGACTTTCGTGATGCGGACGGGGAAGTTGAGGTTGGGCGGATCTGCGCGGCTTCCCTATGAGATCCTTCATTCATCTAGTTTTTGCTGACTGTGTACCGCAGAGAATCTTCCCTCAAAGAATCGTTAGTAACTTAGCTGAATCGCTGTTATCAAGTGACTTGCTAATTTCTCTCTCTCTCCCTCTTCCAGGAAGACAAGTATTAAGTCATTGTACGTATAGTATGACAATAGCATTCTTGAACATTTCTAATTCTTTCTAGGGAGAAGAAAATCCAAGACGCGTCAGTCATTTCACCTCCGATCAAGTATTCATCACTTTCCGCTGACAACCGTCCCTATTTTCCGTACTCAGAATCGACTCAACAACACTCTTGTAAGTGTATCCAGCTTCACAGCAGAAGCAGGGAGGCATGGCTAATATCAATGAACTTCTAAGCGAATCAAACATTAAGGAGATGTAAGTGAGCTTGAACTCCGTGGCATCACCACAGAACTAATTTTGTCTTGTAATAGGGTGCAACTGGAGCTCAATGAGTACGTATCATGCTACTGTGTTACATCTGACAAGAGCCCTAACGCGATTGAAGGCTGCGAGAGAGAGTGAAGGAGAAGACGCAGGCAGCGGAGGAGAAGAAGAAGGGGGAGGAGGAGGATAGGAGGGGGTAAGTTGACCAAACTTTAATATTGGTACCATTACTAACAAGGTTTAAAGAAGAGTGGGTTAGGGTCAGTGTTTTGGGTTTCCCCGCCTAATCTATTATCCTATCCTACCTTAACGATCCTTCTCCTTCCTACCTCTATTTTGAGGCTATCCCGCCTAATCCTATCCTAATATATCACTTCTCCTAGCCACTCCGATCCTATTCCGAAATTTGTTCCGCCTATCCTTTCCTATCCAAGGTATCGGGGTGGCCTTTCCTAGCCTACAGAGGAGGCTAGGCAGGGTATATACCAGCCTCAGATATATTATTTATAGTGTTATTAGTAGATTTAGCAGGAGTGGTGCTACCTAAGAAAAGCATATAATATTAGTCTCTAATCGGTACCTAAAAACAGGGGTTTTACTATAGTACTTCGTCCTAGGCGAATTAGTCCATAGCGAGACCCAGTAAAGCAGGGTTTATTTAGGAGGCCCTGTTATAGACTATTACGCCTGGGACTAAGTAAATCAAGTACCTGGTAGAGCACTTAATTTAGTGCCGTTTAAAAGGACTTGAAAGGCAAGTGGTAGGATAAAGAGAATTAGGTCGTTACTAATCTACTAGGAAATACGTAATTTAGGTATAATATCTCGTCTTTTAGTAGCTTTAATAATATTATTGTTTTTAATACTTCTTAAATTAGTCTATAATATTAGTACTTTTTATTACTTTTTACTTGTTTTAATGCTTTTTACTTATATACTTCCTATCCTATCCTATCCTCCCTAGCACCTCTCCTTACCTAGCCCTATCTTTTAGTCTTCCTTACCTCTCCTATCTAAATTTAGTATCTCTCCTACCTAATTCAGCCTAGCCTGTAAGTGAAATTAGCCTATCCTCTCCTTTCCTAATAGAGAGGGGTAGCCTATCCTCTCTAGAGTGCTAGGCTGACCAAGGCGGGGAAAGCCAAAACACTGGTTGGGGTTGGTGGAAGGGGAAGTTTCGCGATGTTAGGGGGAGTCCTGTGGCTAGATATTTTGTTCAGAAGTAAGTCTTTTCATAAAAGAATTGTGTATTTCACTTACATATCTTAGTCATCTGGTTTTGGCAGCCCTTTTCATAGCAGGCTGGTATGGAATGAGACAGACTAATGAGGCTGTGAAGGGTAACCAAAAGGGTGCATAGCTGGGTTTTCTATGTATATTTAGACAGCTATAGACCATGAATGAAAGTATACATCAACTTAAATAAACAAACTGGACCAATCACCAACTGACTTGGCGGTGAAACTGTAGCGGATGCTACACTTGGGGTGCTCGTCCTTATTTACTTTGTTCTCGATTTCTTCGCCAAGTATTGGTTCACAGGCGTGTTATCGAAGGCGCAGAGGGAAATAATTTTGAAAGAATTTTTAGAATCCTGATGAGAAGTTAAATGAGAGAATTGAAGACCACCCACTCACCTCTTAACATATTACGTAAGACAAAGAACGGTGAGCTCGGAGCACAAAAAACGCAAAAGATTTCATTACCAACCACCACCAACTCGCTCCACAAAACAATCACCACACCGTAATAGCATCTTTTATTTTGAAAGCAAAAAGAAAAGGTGCACATTAAACCACATTAAACCACAACCCCTCAACCCGGCCCATGAAACCCACCCAGCACAACAACAAAGAGACTTTCGAGAATCCATGACAAACAGCAAATGAGAGCAAGCACAAGCAAAAGTCAATATCTAATAATATTCCCCCACCAATATCAAACCATATTATAATCTCCCTACCCTACTACCAAAATGTAGAAAATGCCGCTAGTGAGGTTACGTTTGCTACCAAAATCTAGAAAATCCTCCATCATGTATCGAAAGAAAAACAAAAGAGAGAGAATCAAATCCAGCCAGAAAGAATGGGTCGAATGGTAAGAATGTAATGAGTTCGGGGGTATCATTTTCGCAATGTCGAGAGAGAGTAAAGAGAGGTACAAGTACAGATTTCGTAAGTGAGAGAGTCGAGTGGAGAAGTCGTGACTTTCTCTGTAGAAAGAATCATGCCACTGTTCCGGGCCGACGACGAATCGTAATCTTTGCATCGAGAGGAGGACCAGAACTTCCGATGAACCAGTTGTTTTGAGGGCGCTCGGCGATGGGGAAGATTTCGTAATTGAGGGCGATGTAGGCGAGGACTAGCTTGAGTTGCTGGGTTGCGAAGAAGCGACCGGGACTGTGAAGTGGAACAGTTAGTAAAATGGCATCCTATTATAAGAGCTTGGAGGGGAAACATACCAAGCATGTCGACCATGAGAGAATCCCATGAAAGTTGGAGAAGTGCTGACCAAGGGTGTGCCTCTATTTCCGGATGCTCCAGTCTTTCCCTCAGTATCCTCCTCGGCTGTATCGATCTCGCAAAATCGCAATGGTTCAAATTGCTTTGCTCGAGGATATATAGCTTCATCGTAGTGTACGGGATAAGCATGAATACCCACCTTGGTACCAAATGGCAGATGTACGCCGTGAGGACCAGGGAGTTTAATGCCATCCTTCGCAGATACTGTCTTCAATACTCCACGACTGACAAACCCACCCAGTCGCATGCTTTCGCGAAGTGTACTGTCCAGAATTACCATACGGGAGAGAGAAATCTTGTTCCAAGCACCATTCTCATTCTCGAGTTCCATACTCACCTCTTCTTGAATGAGCTTGAAAAGGTCAGGGGTGCGGTCGCTGTGGGCCAGATCCAGGAGGAGGTTGCAAGAGGTAATGACCGAGGATTGAATTGCGGCAAAAGTCAGAGCCGCAAGTCTTCTCGAAATCATATTACAGGAGCGTTCCTCTGGGTCACGTTCGTCATCTGCGAGATCGAGAGACCATTGAACATAGTCGCTCTGATACAAATTAACTGACTGGTCACGATTTCTGGAGGGGCAAAATATAATCACCTTTTGCTTATCATCTTGAATTGGAGCAGAGGCTCGGCGCTTCCAAATGGGGATGATATGCTTCGCCATGCGGAGGTAACGTCGATAGTCGAACATGGTTACAATCGGTGCAACAATCCTGAGATGGTCAGTCATGGGTCTGAAATCTAATATGACCAAACTTACGATCTCAAAAAGTGTGGGAACAGGTGGATTGCAGCAGACTCCAGAATCACAAATCGGGCGAACCTGGAGGAATAGTAAAGATAGTCTTCGTTTCGACCTTGAATACAATTAGCGGTTGAGCGGAGTTGGATATAATTATGCTTACATAGTGGCAAGCCAACCAAGACTCGATTGGAAATTCTGGTAATGACTTCGGACATGGTATCATAGGCAGTGACGGTCTTCCAATTGTTTGTGTCAACTCCCCACGCCTTTCTGAAGGCAAAATCCACCTCTTCGAGCACATCACCAGTAAATTCACCCAGTCGTCTCGTCAGAACCTTTCGGATGACCTCAGCATGGACTGCGTCTGTGACCACCTTTGGATGAAGCATGGTGTAATCGGCTTGAAGGAAATCTCGATTGACCTCGTTCTGATCAAGCACGCTATCGGGTTGTTGTAATAACCAATCCATCATAGGTTGAGGCAAAACCACCTCTGGACCGGAGATGACATTTGGTAAAACATAGGGCAGGCCATTTTGGGAGTACTGTAATCGGTTAGTTACTGCTTTGAAACCACAACAGTGGGAGGAACCTTGGTGTAGGATTCGACTAGGAGACTGCGAGTGTCTAACAAGCTTCGGAGGGTTGCCCGAGCTCGAGAGAAGGAGCTAGGACTGTTGACGCCTGCCCATGGGATCGTCGATGGAATGGCATGACGCCAGAAGAATCGAGAGAAAACCCAGTGGGCAAAGGACACAACGACAGCGATGGGAAGGAGTAACGAGAGTGCGTCGTTGGTGATTAACATCCTTTCGCTGGGTTGAAAGCGAGTATGTTTGGAAGTTTAGGAAGGGGAATCAGGAGAGTTCTGAGAATTTATATGGTCTCGCGAGAGTAGCGGACCGATGTAGAGCGAGGCGTGGTGAACTCGGGAAGATGAGGGAGATGTAAAAGGAGAGATTGAATGTCAAGGAGAGATTGAATGTCAAGGAGAGATTGAATGTCAAGGAGAGTTGTGGCCTTTCATAGAACTTGGGGCATGGCGAGGGGCGCACAGTCTTCTTTTTGGTATCCTCTAATCAAGGTCCAATAGATGGGGGGGGGTTAGTGTTTTGTGAGAGGATTATAAGTGAGCAAGGGAACGTTTAGCCGAACTTGCAGTCCAAACTGGGCATTAGCCCGGGGGCCAGGATCGTACCTGCCAGAACAGAGAGAGAGGAGAGGCAGAAAAGGTCTTCAGCCCATCGATGGCAAGACGGGCTTGACTCTTAAGCCGGTAAGCTTGAAAAGTAAGTAGCCGACGGGGATTTCTGATCCGAGTCAACAAACCCTCAATGAGAGGAAGCTTTTGGCGACCATCACGTATGCGCTGATGAAGATGTGCATTTGGACACCTGTACATCAACACGCCTCCTTGGGTAAAAGGTCCGCTACGAAGGTGTTCATGCCGGGTCTTGCATAGCAGGTGGCTTGGGATACATGCGACCTGCCAGTTGACTCAATGACAGTGCTGGAACACTGGAATACTCCGAAGCACCGCAACCTTCAACGGTTGCTATTTTCCGATGGGTTTGAGACTCGGTTTGCGGAGAGATTTCACCACATTCTGGGGTTAACCAGCATCCAAAAACGGCTGCAGCTGCAGCTGCACCGTTGAGCAACGCATGACGGCGATTCTGCAAGAACGACTCGAGGTGGGACAACCGACATACCAGGATTCGACATCAGCCTTCAGCGACGACTACCGACTTTTCGCCATGGACCAGATTCTCGGTCCATGAGCAGAGGCCACGGACATAGGCAGAGCTGATGTTTCTGGGTCGACTCTCCAGTAATTGTGATCTGCAACATTCCGCCACAGGCCCTCGGCGATGAAACCGAGTAAGACGTGACCACGTCCAGCACCGATCTGGAGGCACGCAGGGACTGTGCTGTACTGTGCTGTACTGTACGTACCGGGGAACCAAGTGAGTGGAGTGGCATCACGGACGTTGACTGCACTCTGGAAGCAAACAAGGGCACAATACAATATATACTACCCAAGAGGGTTGGTCGTATTCTTGAAACGAGGATGCAGAGGACCGACGATCCGGCTTTGCGTTCGCAGCCTCACCGCAGATGCCCGTTGTTCTTTGTGCGTCCAACGTGGGAGAGGAGGAGGAGAGGGGGAGAAGCTTCGAAGGGTCCGGGGAAGAAGGGAAGAAGGGAAGAAGGGAAGAAAGGCATCGCAGGAGGCCGATGGGGCAAGGTCCGTCCCACTCGCCGTCGCCGTCGCACATCCATCCTCCCAAGCAGGAACCCAACAGTATGTCTTTCTTCGAGTAGGATATGGTGCCACGACGATAGAGTACTGGTGCTCGGTCGAGCGATCGAGATGGGGTCAAAGTTGGTCTGCTGGCGACACAAGAAGACCGAATGAGGGCTGGATGTTGGTGGCAGGTTACGCCAGGCCGTGGCCCGACTTGACTTGTGAGGAGATTCGAATCGCACGCGTCCAGGAGGAGGCATCCGCGGCATGAAGGTATACTATACTCGGAGCGCCGAGATGGCTTCATATGGGCGTTTCGTTGATGTTGGACGTTGGTGGAGTGAAGGAGGGGAGCGAGGGGAGGTTGGGTCGGGTTGAGCGAAGGAGTTGATATCAAATTGGGGATTTACCGATGTCCTGGGTATTCCCCGTACCGAGCGACCCCTATATTTTCCCAACGGCAACCTCGCAATTCCACAAGAAAATTAGAGAGGTGACGATGAATATGGATGGATTCTGTCAACTACAGAATCTCTACCAAGATGAATTAAGAGGGCAAGCTCGATCGCTTCTACTTCCCTACCAAGTCAATAGTCCCAACGGCTATGCGCGGGGTTTTGCCTCCATTGTTGACAAACATGGAAATGACTTTTCGACCACCAAGAAAGTTTAGGCAGGCAGGTATGAATCTGGTGACACCTTCTATGAGCGGCCCGTTTAGTGTACTAAAAGTGTTTGGGTACGCTTGCTCTTTCCCTCCCCAAAGAGGTACCGTACCGCACCGTACCCTCTCTGCCCCGTTCTGCCCCCCTCTGCCCGTCAGTATAATAAGGTACCTAGGTAGGTACTGAGATGGAAGTGAGACCTCGGGGCTCCTTCCTGTTGGAATATTGAACACGACTCTAGTTTCTTTCCATTTTCTTTGATTACTATTCTTCCCTTCCCTTCCCTCTTCATCTCGCTGTTTCTCGCACATCTCTCTTTTGTCACCCCACCGCGTCCTCTTGCTTCTCTAACGAAGACGTCCTACTCGCTCCTTCCTTGCCCTCCATCGGAAAATTGCTGTCTTGCATTTCAGCTCTCTTGCCCTGTTCTCCTTTTCCCCAGGTTTCCACTCAATTCCTCTCAAACAATGTCTCTCATCCCCAAGTCTCTCCTCGTCATCCTCCTTGCAACGTTTCTTCCCGCCCACGCGGCTTCTCTCACACCACTCACACTCATCGGTTATCTCATCCAAGGACTTCCTGTTGTCGACTACCCCATGCCAGAAATGGTCACGAAGAATCCATCACCGGAGTGTGAGAGTGTCAATGGAGGCACACGATTATGTTGTGAGAGTACTTTTAACGGCGATGTTCCGCTTCTCCAGGAGTTGGCACCAGTTATTGGGTTCAAGTTGAATGGGAATAGTGTCAATGGGATTTATTGTGGGTTCTCCTTCTTCCCTTGACATGATTGTGTTCTTGTTCTTGTGCTGCTTTGAAGTTGTACTTGCGAATTCCATTCGGTTGCATTTGCTGATACTTCTTTGCGTAGGTAAGAAGGATGAAGAATGTGTTGTAGGTACGGATCTATGCTGTCAAGTGGATTCTTTCCCCAAGGTCAGTTCCTTCCGTCTCCAATCTACCACCCCTCAATGAATCTTCAAAATTCCAACGGATGGCTAGATCGTTCCAACTCTCTTGAACCTGGCAATGTACTGTCAAAACTACCCCCGCTTTCACCAAACCGATGAAACCACAGCCTATCCTTTAGCACCATATCAACCACCGAACCCCTCTGATTGAGATCACAACCCGACGAGTTAATGGAGATGGTATAAACAGACATATCATGAATGGAAACGGGATTTCGCACTTTTGCTTTGGCGTTGTGAGAATGCTACAGCCTTTGCTTTGCACTCTATTTCAGAAACCCAGATTTTTGTTCATGGCTAGTCTAATTTTCCAGTGGACTGGTACACTGAAGAGCGTGAGCTGTATATAATTTCATGCCTTTGATTTGCTTTGGTAGCATAATGAGATGATGATACACACGAGATTCATCATTCTTTCTACTACCCTTAATTAAATTTCCATCTCTAATCTCTATGGAAAGAGAAAGAAGGGTATTATATTGGTGCGTAGTGTGAAAGTAGCACCTGCATATATAACATGGGATATCTACCACTTTTCGGGGCTATCGGTAGGTGACACACTAAATGCACTGGAAATAAAAAGCCAACAATTGGTAGGTAGCCTGCAAATATCACTAGGAATAAAACGCTTACTGTTTGTAGGTAACCTTTTAATTACACCGGAAACAAAAGGCCGAATAATGGTAGGTCACCTATAAATAGCACTGGGGGGAAAAAAGATAAGATTTGGTAGGTAGCCTACAATTAGTAGTAAAGAAAAAGAAACTCGTCCCACATCCTGTTAACAGTTACCTAGGAATAGTAGACTTTGGCCCAGGATTCAAAATCCTGCGACGGCATTATCGGGTTACCCGGAAATAGCCTTAAAAATAAAACACCTACTATTTCTGGGTAGACCAGGAATAGTATGCGGACTGAAATGACAGTTATTCAAGTGTTACTCAGGAATATCGGGAGTCTAATAAGAGCCCGGCTGTAAATCCTGGGTTGCCTAGAAATAGCTCGAGAGGAAGAAACCTCTACTCCCAGGTAACCCGCAAATAGTACGTGGACTGAAAGAATGGATTTTCAAGGGTTTTCTACAGATAGCCGAGTTTTTTCCCAAAGGAGGTTTTAATTCCTATTTCTGTTACATACTTATTCGGTCTTAATCTGTTGTCATGCCTGTAGTCCTAACGCAAACCAATATTCCAATTCCTATCCTACTCCAACAGAAAACAAGCCTTAAGTTTTCCCACTCCACCTACTCCCTCCTCGGAATCCTCTCACCTGCCTCATCAATCTTACCCAACCACAAACCCACCTCCTCACAACTCGGTCGCTCCTTGGGATCAATCTTGAATATATCGTTCAGAAATTTCATATACAACCTCCTCGCGTTTCCTCGAAGGAGAGTGAAAGCCCATTTACTTCTTTTGGTGGGATTGGAGGTTCTTTGATGGGAGTATTTGCGGCCGAAAGAGCTTCCGACCAAGATTCGGGAAGTGAGTTTTGTTGAGAATCCAGCTGGGTTATTATGTTTTGGAGAGCGGTCCTGTTGTCTCGAGAGGATGGTAGAGCGTTTCCTTGGGGGTGGAGAGAAACTCGAAGATCCGAGAATGTGAGTTGGGTACGTTTAAGGCAAATATTGGAGGGGGGAGTAAGTGATAACATTGAAGGTCTAGTGGGTATAGTCGAGGTGGAAAACAAGGAGGGGACAAAAAGGCCCAGAGAAGGGCGTAGGGAATGGGGACACTTACAGTAACAGCAAGAGCTCAAATATCAGCCAGACGACCGGCATGAAATCTCGAGGAGGTGAGTTCTTCCATGAATGATCATTTCTGGGAGAAACCACAACCGTAGAGCGTGCAGGAGCAGGAAGCGTCCCCTATCTGGCATCCTTCTGTGCAATCGCAGCTAACACTAGAATGTGATGGCGAGTTGATCTTTTGAAGGGCATGATAGTAGCGCAAAGCCAACGAAAGGACGGAGGAAAGAAATGGGAGAAGTTCCTTAGCCTTAGTTTGAAACAGTGTTGCCAGTAGTATCTAGAATATTATACTACTATAATATGTTATTGAAAATAGAGATTAATATATACTATTTATACTATATAATCGTAATAATATTTAATTCTATTACTATTAATATTATTAGTATTTTAATTAATATTATAATAATACTATAGTACTACTAAGCCTATTAGCTTTAAGCTTTTTATACTAGATTTTAAACCTACTTACTCTTAGTCTTATACTTTAGAATTATATAATATAATATATAATATAAAAAGTATATATCTAAATAGCTAGATTATAGATCTAATTAAATAAAGTACTTTAAAAAAGTAATTATATTAATAGCTCGTAAAAGAGTCTTAAAAAGTCTAATATAGCTTATATTAATAAAGGTAACTTATATAATATATTAAAATTTAATAATACTATAAATAAATCTAGTAATAATACTATAGATTTAAGAGCTATTATAATATAAACTAGTTTATTAAATATATTAAATTTTATCTTTTAAATTTAGTATAAAGATTAACTAGATTAATAATAAATAGTTTTAGTTTAGCTACTACTATATGAGATATTTATATATAATTCTCAAAATACTTATATTTATTTAAATAAACTTTTATATACTTAATTTTAAACTAATTTATATAAATATACTTAAAAGAAAGCTCTAAATTAAAGCTTTCTAATAATATAATAAAAACCTAAATCTATAGTATATATAATTTTTAATTATATTTTAAAGCTATTAGACTTTAGATACTTAGTTTAGCTTTAAATAATATAATACTTTTATATTAAAATAATAGCTAGAACTATAGTATTAACTTAGAATAGTAATTATATATACTTTTAGTACTAAAAAAGTATATTAAAAGCTATTTAATTCTATTTAAAAAGTTCTATCTTTAATATTAGCTTCTATTTTAAATATTTAATTATTTATCTATTTATTACTTTTATCTCTTTTTTAACTCTATATAATAATAAGGTAGGAGTAGAGTAGAGAAGTAGTCTATTCATAGTTATTAATACGAAAACTAAAGATAAAGAGCGAAGACAGCTCTAAATAATACTAATATATAAGATTCTACTAAGTAGTAAGAAGTTATATAATAGGTCTAAAACTGTTACATTTCCCTCTCTTTAGTAGAGCTCGCTCTTAAGCTCTAGAAACCTGTATACTTATCTATCTATATATCTACTAGTCTAAGCTTATACTCTTCCTTCTACTAAGGCAGCTATAAGATACTAGCTCTATAAGAGTAGTAAGATACTAGCTATACGCTAAGTTACTTAAAACTCTCTATATAATCTGCTAAGTAACTAGCGTATACTCCTACGATTTTGTCGATTACTAAAGTATAGGCTTTAAGAGCTTTCGTAATATTAAGAGAAGAAGGAGGCTTCGAGAGTTATTAGAAAACGATATAGCTAAAAGTAAGAAGGTCTACTTAAAAGACTTCTTTTGTTAAGGCGTAGAGAGGCTTCTTCTTATAGTTATTAGTAGAAGGCTTAGATTAACTAATAACGAGCTAGATAAGCTATCTTATTAAAGCGTCGATTATACGAGTATATTAATACTTCTTCTTAATAAGAGAGTTAAAGTTATATACCTAGTATATAATATTAGAGTCTATTATTGGTTTATAGTTAGATACTAGCTATTTAAAGAGAGAGAGAAGAGAGCTCGTAGACGCTAGAGAGAGAGGATCTAAAGATACTAGAAGGAGAGGATCTAAAGATACTAGAGAAGGGTCTTAAGCTTAGTATCGATTAAGAGGTTACTAGTAAGAGGTCTAGAAAGCTATTTAAAAGAGTTTATAAAGTTAGTAGTAGAGAGGCTAGAATAGAAGTAAGGTTAAGAGCCTAATAAGAAGAGTAATCTTTAGTTTAATATAATAATAAGATAGAAGTAGAGTAGAGAAGTAGTCTATTCGTAGTTATTAATACGAAAACTAAAGGTAAAGAGCGAAGATAGCTCTAAACGATGCTAATATATAGGATTCTGCCAGGCGGTGAGGAGTCACGTGACAGGT
Source organism: Hymenoscyphus infarciens (assembly GCA_001414345.1). Lineage (NCBI taxonomy): Eukaryota > Fungi > Ascomycota > Leotiomycetes > Helotiales > Helotiaceae > Hymenoscyphus > Hymenoscyphus infarciens. The sequence continues at coordinate 42,363 of LLCB01000268.1, read as the reverse complement.
CTGAAACCGTTGTATAGCAGTGGCCTAATATCTGGAGATAGAAGTTAAAGTATTATATTATATATAGATGATAAAAGAGGAGACTAGCTATAAAAGGCCTTGAATATCTAAGTATAAGTAAAGTAAATTATTAAGCTAGATAAGTGCTAAAGCGATTATTACCTTAATAACTATTCTTCTCTCTTTTAAGTAGGTATTCTTTTATTTATACTTATATTACTAATATAATTAGTCTTATAAATATTTTAAAGTCCTCTTTATATTATAATCCTTTATAAATTAACCTATAATCTTAAATATATACTTATTTATAATATACTAATTCTACTTATCTATTCTTTACTCCTCTTAATTATTCTATTTTACTTTTATTAGTCTTTTTTTACTTTACTTTCTTAATTATCTTAACTTCTTCTATCTATTACTTATATTCTATCTTACTATTTAGATTAAAGAACTTAGTATTAAACTAAGAAGTAGAAGCCTCTATTATAATAGAGTTTAATATTAGATTTAGATTTAGGTTAAAATTATTAAATACTTTAATACTAGAGTGTTATAGTATAAGAGTTATACTTAGCTCTTTATTACTAGGTAAACTATTAACTATAAACTAGCTTCTTATATTAATAACTCTTTTCTTTAGAGGTACTAGTTTCTTTTTAGTTTAGTTTCTTAATACTTAATATTATAAAGAAGTAGATATCTTCTTAGACGTATCTTTATTTTATATTCTCTTACTAGCTTTTAGTACTTTTCCTTTTTCTTTTTAGCTTTTTATCTCTAGTTAAGAAATCTTTACTTACTTTTCTAGCTTAATCTTTAAAGTATAATTAATATTATTTAAAGTCTAATATACGTCTAATTAATTATATATTACTAAATATCCTCTTATAATCGCTTCTTAAAAAAGTACTTATTAGGCTTAATCTCTTTCTTCTAACTTAGTTAATCTCTTCTTAAATATTAATATTATACTATCTCTTTCTTCTTTATTAGTTAATTATTTAAGAGTAGCTATATAATCTCTAGCTATACTATTTAATTCCTATTATAATTCTATAAAATAGTATATTTAGTTTATATAACTATGTTTTAAGTATAATACTAGATCTTAATATAATTTATATATTTTAGTCTTCTTTTTTTAAATTTAATCTTAAGTATCTTTTAATAACTTCTATTCCTTAAATAATTACTATATCTCTTCTTAAATATTCGTTTTTAGAAGGTTAGAAGCCTTTCTTTTTTATATATAGATTAATAACTTAAATTACTCTTTTTCTTTATAAGATCTAAGATCCTTTTTATATTTATTTAATAACTATTCTTTTATTTTAAAGAGGTTTAGATAAAGCTTTATAAGCTTTAACTTTAAGAATTCTATTTATAGTTTATTAATCTCTTTACTATTAAAAGTTAGCTAATTATCTCTTTACTATTTAATTATACTTTTTCTATACCTTTTTAAATAACGTTCTTTTTTATTAAATACTTTATTTATATACTTATATTTCTTTTAACTTAATAATAATATCTCTATATCTCTTAAAATAAATATTAGAAGATTCTTCTTAGTCTTTATTTTATATTTTAATACTTTATTCTTCTTAGCTTATATTAATAATTAAGCTATAAACTTTATTTTCTTCTTTTTATAAATAATAGTAACCTTTTCTCTATCTTTATTTAGTTTTAGATTATTATTATCTAACTCCTCTCTTCTATTTTCTACCTCTTCTTCTTATATAAGTTTCTTAAGTTAACTTATATATAGTATTTATAATATATTATAATTTCCTCTTATAACTCTTAAAAGAAGTATATATAGATTTACTTCTAGCGTTTTTTCTAAAAAGGTTCTTTAACCTTTTATTACTAGCTTTATTTTATATTAAAAGTCTTCTTTATCCTTTCTTACTTTAGCTTAAGTTTTTAAGTCTATCTAAATATTCTTAAATAATTATTAACTTATATAATAGAAAGGTATATAGTTATAAGGTCTCTCTTTTCTTAAATATATTAGATAAAGTATTAGTATATTAAATATTAAATTATTCTTTTTTAAAACTTCTTAAATCTTTATATTAATTATTTCTAACTAATTTAAGACTTTTTATTTAATAACGTTTAACTACTTAAAATCTCCTTTTATAATATTAAAAAGGTTAAGTAGTATATAAAGTTAGTTTAATAGTTAATACTATCTTACTTTCTTAGTTTCTAGAATAATTTATAAGAGCTAGATTACTCTAAGATAAATCTTCTTTTTAAAATATATAATTTTAATAGTATTATACTTATTATTACCTAATCTCTTATCTTCTATAGTCTATATTAAGAATTCTTCTTTTAAATCTTTCTTATTAAATTAATAGATTATATTAGTTAACTCTTAAACTATTAATCCTTAGTAGAATATATTTATAAACTTAGTATTCTTAAGTATCTTAGTTATATCCTTTTATAATATCTTTAATTCTTTATACTTTTTATCTAGCTTAAGTATAAATCGTTTTCCTTATAGTAGTAGTGCCTTACCTTATATATAGTATACTAAAGGTCTTTATAAAGTTTAGTATTTTATTAATAGATAGATTTTACTCTTCTTAGTATAATAGAGTAGATATATATTAGGCTTACTAGCTATATTATTCTCTTTCTTTAATTCTTTAAGTTTATATAAACTATTAAAGTCTTCTTTAAACTAGCTTATTATCTTATCTTCTAATACTATATATTTATATTTCTCTTTCTTTTTTACTTTATTTATCTTTTTAATAACTAGTTTTAACTTATATAAGTTATAATTAAAGTCTAAGTTATTACTTATATTATCTTTACTTTCTTCTTCTTTTACTTAGCTATTTATTATTAGATAGATATTAATTATATTTCTACTTTTACTTAATTAGCTTTCTAGCTTAAGCTAGTTACTAGAGCTAGCTTTCTTAGGTTCTAAGTAATAGTCTTTAGTACTTAAAAAATCATCTACTTTATAATCTATCTCTCCTTCTAAATCTAATTTAATAGAGTAATAAAATAGCTTTTTACTTTACTTTACTAAAATATAGTTATTTAGTAATAGTTAATCTTTTATAGTAGTTATTTATTTAAATATAGATTTAACTTCTAAAATATTACTTATCTTAGTTATATTAAAGGTTATTAAATTTATAAGTTATTCTTAATTATTATAGGTTTATTTTTATATTATAATAGTATATTTAATCTTAATAATACTTAAGATATTAATATCTTTACTTTTATCTTTAATCTATAGCTAGTTTCTATCTATCTCTAATCTATTTAAGAAGTCTTATCTCTTAAGTATTTAATTTAAGTTTAATATTACTTATTATTAAATAAGAGAAAGGTTATTATACTTAATTTAAAAGTTTTTAATCTATTATAGTAAAGAAAAGTTATATTATATTATAAGATCTTAAGTTAAGCTTAAAAAGAATATATATATATTAAGCTCTACTTTAAAGCCTTACTTTTCTTTTTCTTTTAGCTCTTATTACTTAAAAGTAAAGTTTATCTTTTTACTCTTTATTCTCTCTAGATACCTTATTTCTCTTAACTATTTATAATTATAATTCTAAAATCCTAATACTTAATCTCTTTATTATTTCTTATATATTAATATTTCTTACTTCTAAATATCTCTACCTTCTCTTCTAATTATATTCTATAATCCTTTTATTACTTAATAAAGTATATCCTTACTAATATATCTTAATCTCCTCTCCTCTTTTTTAAAGAAGGTTTAGCTTTTTAATTAAACTATATAAGTCTATAGCTTAATCTTACTAGTATCTATTACTTATAGCTTCTTTTATTTCTTTATTAAAAGAGTATTTATAAGTATATAGTAGATTAAGTAAGTCTATTATTTTTAATCTTTACTTTATTAGTATCTTTCTTTTAATAATTATTACTTTTTACTCTTCTTTACTCTATTTTACTATATATATATAATTTATTATAATTAGTTTTAAGTCTTTATTAATTTTTATAATAGTTTTCTAATAACTAATAATTTAATTATTCTCTAACCTTTTAATAAATTTTTTAATATAATTAAGATAATATTTATCTATTAGTTTATATATTATAAGGTTCTCTAGCTATATAGATATATTATTTATACTTATTTTTCTAACTTAATATAGCTTTAACTATCTTAGCTCTAGTTTATAAAAGTATTAACTATTCTATTATAACTTTTATAATAATACTAGGTTACTAAGTTTTAATAAAGAGTTCTATATTACTACTACCTCTACTATCTTAGCCTCCTCTACTAACTATCTCTAATTTACTAATTCTTATATTTTATCTAATATAATAAGCCTTTCTTTAAGCACTTCTTCTACTAACTAGCCTACTATTATTATAATAAGTAACTTAATTCCTTCTTCTTATACTACTACTTCTATTAATACTATCTATAGCTAGGTTTCTACTAGTTAGTTAAATAATAAGTCTTAAAGGTTTTCTCTAAGTATAAGTTAGGCTAGAGTAAATCTATAAATATATATATCTCTTAACTATAATACTACTTTAATTCTTATATAATACTTATCCTACTAGAATATCTTTACTAGTAAGGCTTATAATTCTACTCTTAAAGCTCTTAAGAACATCTTTATATATACTTCTACTAACCTTATAGATTAAGAGTATAATATAGGTATAAAGTATTAGTATACTCTATTCTTAGCTAACTCTATAAGAAATACCCCTCTAATAAAATAAGTACTATTATTACTATAAGCTACTCTTAGCTACTTAAATAGTCTTACTACTTATTATTAAAAACTATATAATATATTTACTAATATTATAGCTTATTATAGTTTAAAAGTTATCTATCTTATTATATAATCAACTATTAATAGTATAAATCTTACTTCTAACTTTACTACTAGTAAGATAGAACTAATATAATTAAATCCTACTAAATCTTATAGTTATAAATATAAGATTAGTATAAGTCCTTTTATTAGCTTAAAAGGTCTTAAGAATTAGTAATTTAGATATAAATAGTAGTATATAGTAATATCCTTAGTTCTAGTAAGCTATTAGAATCTTCTAATAGTTCTTCTTAATATAAGTTTTTTTATAAAGTACTTATAAGAATTATATAATTACTAAAGTACTACTATTACCTACTCTAGTATAATATAGAATACTAGTTTCCTAGCTTATTCTTAAAATACTAATTTTAAATATAATAGTTTATCTCTTTCTAATATTATTAAATTTATAGCTTACTTTCTAGTAACTTTCTTAAATAATTTAGTTAATATTCCTATATATAATATAGTACTTATAATTTTATATTCTAGAATATTAGTATATTATAAGATAAACTACTTTATCTATTATTCCTTCTTTTCTTAAATTTATTTCTAAATATTATTATAAATTAATTTAAGTCTTAAGGTTTTATCTATCTCTACTTCTCTATTTATAATTTCTAATATTATAGCTAGAAGAGTAAATTCTTTAAACCTTACTAGATATTAATAAGCTAGATACTTAATAATTCTAGATAACCTATCTACTACTACTAATAATTTCCTAGGTATGTTAATAATTTTAAAGTTATACTTAATAAGTCTTATTTACTAATAAATAATCTACTCTTTTATATTATTACTTTAAATTACTATTATTAAAGTAAAGTAATTAGTATATACTTTTACTAGAATATTTATTTCTTAAATAAAATAATATAATTCTTTTAAGCCTAGAAGTACTATATAAGCTTCTTACTTAGTAATATAGTACTTTTACTATATTAGTATAAGTTAAAAAGATATAAATATAATAATATTTATTTTAAATAGTTTTATAAACTTAGCTTCTATCTTAATTATACTTTTAAGTAGTTAAAAAAGAACACCTCTATAACTAGTCTCTAATATATTAGTTACTAAGTAATATTATAGATTACTATCTCTAGCTATAATAATATTTATATATACCTCCTTTTTTACTCTCTTAAAAGCCTATATATGTTTTTCTAACTACTTAAAGCTAATAACCTTCTATTATTATTTTACTACTTCTCTTAATTAATAGTCTTTTATAATATAAGTTATTAAACTTTTAATAATTATTAAAAGGTCTATATATCTTAGTATATAATCTTTTAAGAATAGTAGTATAAATAGGAATCGTTCTACTTCCTTAATACTTTTAAGAACTATATAATCTTAAATTATAGCTAGCTTATTAAGTACTAGCCTTAAGCTCTCTCTAACTAGCCTTTAATATCCTAGATAGTTTAATTTAGTAACTATAAATTTTATCTTAAGTAGGCTTAGTATAAGCTTTACCTATACTACTCTTAAGAAGTAGTATTCTCTTAAAAACTATATTAAAGTAAAGAAGTCCTTTATACCTCCTTAGTTATTATCTATAAAATATAAGAAATAAGTATTCTTATTAATATCTAATAATACTAGTTTAATATTTAGTCCTAGTATTACTAAATACTCTAAATCTTTTAATTTAGAGTAAGTACTTAGTACTTTTATAAGTCCTTATCCTATTACTTAGTAGTAATACTATTCTAATATAGTCTAAAAAGCTGTTTTATACTAATAATTCTTAAATAGTTTTATAGCTTAATACTTATTACTAGTATTTAATAAAAATATATACTTTATATTTAGCTTTATAATTTACTATAAGATAGTTTCCTATTACTTTATTAAGTATTATAATTTTATTATAGCTTTATTTACTAAGATATAATTATATATTATTCTTATTATATTATTTTTCTTTAAAATTAATTATATTTTTATTAACTAAGAAGATTTATATTAGATAATTACCTTTACTTCTACTAATTTAAGTAGTAACTTCTTCTAATATTCTATCTCTTTTAATAACTATTTTATAATTAGTAACTTCTTTAAAGTATAATTATAATAAATAGGAATTTTATATTTAACTAGGTCTATTTTAGATATTTTTCTAATATTATTTATAAAGATGTTCTTCTATTAAAATAGTAATTTTTATAATATATACCTCTTTTCCTCTATATCTATTAACTCTTTTATTATCTTATTTATAATATTCTTAATCTTCTTCTATTTTAGTTTATATAGTTCTTATACTTTTATCTACCTTCTCTTATATTAAGAAGGTTTTTTAATAATAGAGAATTTATAAGTTATATTAAATATATCCTCTTCTTTATCTACCTTTTCTTTTTATATTAAACTTTTAATACTAGCTTTAGTAATTATTTATTAACTTATAAATATTTTTATTTTATCTTATCTAGTTTATTAAGAGTTTAAAATTTATATTCTTTTATCTATTTTAAATTCTAGTATTTTATTATTAGATAGGTTAAGATTTCTTATAACCTTAACTACTTCTTTAAATCTTACTCTTTTTTTTATAAAATATACTTTAATACTACTTTAGCTCTATTTTAATATCTTAGCTATAGATAAACTATTCTTATAATCTTTACTTTCTACTATTATAACTTTTTTTAAAAGTTATATTCTAATATTTATTACTTATTTCTAATTTCTCTACTAACTACTTAATTTACTTTATAATAGTTTAATACTAGAATAATAAAAAAGGTTATTTTTATTAAAAGCTATAGTAATACCTAACTATCTTCTCTTCTCTTATAGATATATATATATAGGTTTAGATTCTAGTAATTTAAATATAGATAAGAATATACCTTTAACTTCTACTATATTTAAGCTAACCTATTTCCCTTCCTTACTATCTAATTTCTTATTTTATATAGATTTTAGTATTATAGTAATAGATAGTTATACCTCCTACTAAGACCCTAACCCTTCTATTCTCTTCTTAACTCTTATCCTCCTCTTTCTATTAAATAGCTAAGATTAATTTAAAGCTATTTTAATAGGATTTATAAAGTAACTCTCTACCTTCTTTTATATATCTACTAACTACTAATTATTTAATAATAATTATATTAATAGTATTTTATCTTAGTTTCCTAATTATCCTAAGACGTCTTATAAGAGGACTAAATTCTTATACCTTTTTTTAAAATATTATACTCTAATAGATAATTATATTTTAGGTTCTAATACTTTTCCTTTTAATCCTTCTTCTTCTAGCTAGACTTTATCTTTATAAGTAGAAGCTAGGCCTTTTACTTATAGTTAGCTTTTAAACTAAACTATAGTCCTATTATTATAAATCGTCTAATTATTAGTAAATTAGTACTAGCTAGAGTACTAGCTTTAGAAAGTTTATTTCTATCTTTATATTCTTATTTAATCTTATCTTATAATTCTTTAAATATCTAATTAACTATTTCTTTATTCTTAGAATTTACTTCCTTAGTATATTCTTTAGTAACTTAGGTTAATACCTATATAGTTATATTATAAATATATTATATTATATCTTAAATTTCTACTTTATATATATAAACGATTTTTCTAGTTATAGATAATTTACTATATAAAATATTTAGATTAGTAACTACTTAAGAAACTTTAATCTTCTTAGTTAGAATAATACTTTTAAGCTTCTTATATTTACTTTCCTTTATCTTAATCTAATATTTCCTATTCTTATAATCTCTTATAATTCTATAATCTTATATCTACTATTAACTTAGTAATAGTAAATATAAGGTTCTATTTAAGACAAGATATATATTAATAACTCTATTAATACTACTAATATATATATTAAAGTAGATAAAGTATTTTAATAAGTAAAATATTATATTAGCTACTTTAATTATAATTAAATAGTCTAGTCTTAACTTATACTCTAAATTCTATACTACTAATTCTAGTATAAGGTTAATAATAGAACCTCTATCTAATAATACTTAATTTAAATTATAGATTCTTTTCTAATTAATATAAGATTATACTACTACTTATATATAAAAGTTATATACTTTCTTAGTTAAGAATAAGGTTAATTCGTTTTCTAGCTAGTCTAAGTATTTACTATTAGTTATCTTTTAAGTTCTTCTAATTATTTTAGTAAGTATTATAGTTATTATATTAGTATCTTTAACCTAGAAAACGTTAATAGTATAGCTATCTCCTAATAGCTTAGCCTTTATAAGGTTAGATTTAGGTTTAAGTTTAAGTAGTCTTATAAGTTTAAATCTATTTCTAGAAGACTAATTATAAAGCTAAAGTAAAGATATCTTAAGCTTTATATTTACTAATATATTAGCTAAAGAAAAGTCCTCTTATCTTATTATACTTATAATAAGTTACTTAGCTTTCTTTATTACTACTTTCTTTTTTAGACTAAGAGTAGAAGATTAGAGTAATAACTCTTATATAAATATAGTATCTTTTATAATATTATCTTTATATTTTTAAACTATAGGTATTCTATATTTTCCTTTCTTAGTTAGTCTACTAAAAGGTTTTATAGAAAAGATACTACTTAAGATCCTTATACTTAACTACTTCTTTACTACTAATACTTTAACTTCTTATAATTATACTAGAGTTAATATATTTACTAGTACTTATATTTCTACCTCTGTTTTATATATATATCCTCTATTATAGACTATATCTAAATCTCTAGTATTCTACTTATTAATAGTAGAATTAGATATATTAACTATCTACTTTAATAGTACTTAAGTAACTATAGTACTATCTAATATTAATCTACTCTAAATTGTTTAAGTTTCTTAGCTAGCTATTAGATTATTACTTATTATTAATTATCTAAAGCTAGCTTTATCTTAATTTATTTACTAAAACCTAATACTATAATAATTTCTTATATTATTTAAAAAGAGTTATCCCTTTTAATTCTCTTAAAACTAATAACCTTATAGATTCTATTAGAAGTATTAGTTTTAATTATAGTAAAGCTCTATTATATAAGCTTATATTATATAATTTTAATTTTATTTATCTTATTATTTCTATTATTTAGCTTTTAATAACTATTTAAATAAAGGGGTTTTATAGTCTCTAAAACTATAATCTTTCTTTTTATAAGTATAATATATAAATAGCTTTCTTAGACTAAACTAAGTATTAGGTCTAGGAATAAAAGCTATATTAATACTAACTAGTACTATGTTTCTATTTCCTCTTTAAGAAGGAATTCGATTTTAGCTCTAAGAGGCTAGAGTCTACTTTATAAAAGAGTTAATAAGAGCTTCTATAGTAGCTATATAGCGATTATTCTTTTCTTAATCTATCTTTATAAACTTTTATATCTAACTAAATTCTAGTTATAATTCTAAGTTATCTACTTTTAAATATATATTAGCTACCTCTACTATTCTTAAGTTATAGTTATCTAATCCTTTAATAGTAGCCTTTATATTTTAGATTAAGGATTTAATCTTAATAATCTTTAATATTACTCTATTAAAATAAACTACTATTCTTATTAGTTCTTTATTAAGTCTCTTAGTAGCTTACTTATATAGCTAGGCTTCTATAGTATTAGGTAAATCCTACTTAATATCTTATATTTCTATATAATATTTATAAAGAGAGTATCTATTCTAACTTAAGGATATTATCTTATCTACTACTAATTCTACTTTATCTTCTCTATCCTTTTAAAGAAATCTATTAATTAATAAAACCTTTAACTTCTTAAAGTCTCTTTTAATAGCTTATAAGAGGCTTTAAATATATCTAATAGCCTCTTTATAATAATTAGATATTATAATTAAAGACTTCTCTTTTTTTAGTATAACTAGATTATTATAATTAGCTTTTATAGTATATTCTATAAAAGTTAAGAACCTTTTTATATCTTTATATAGTAAACTATAAAATAGTAGAACTAATACTATAGATAATATATTTAACTTAGTAGCGATTTTCTTCTAAAATAGTAATAGTTTTTTATTTAGTAAGAGAGTATTTTTAACTATAGCTAAGTTTTCTTTCTCTACTAGTAATAAGTCTAATATAATAGATATTTCTATTAAGAATTCTTAGATAGCTTATTCTAAGAGTATTAGCTATACTTTTATACTCTACTTAGGTATTAGTAAACTCTTACTTTTAAAATATATATTAGCTATTAGTCTCTTATCTTTAGAATCGAATTATAGTAGTATAAGAGATTCTAAGTTAGACTTTATAAAGTATAAGCTATTATAAAAAGGTTTTTTAAATTTATTAAAAGAAGTTTCTTTAAATAGTAATTTATCTTTAGTTAATATAAATAAAGTTAAGAGACTATTTATTAAAAAGGAAGATAGCCTCTTAAAAGTATAATAATAGATTATTTTCTTCTTTCTACTTTATATAAAAGTTGTATTTATATATAGTTCTAAGAGCTAAATTAATTACTATTAATAATATTTATAAATTTTAAATATCTTTATTATTTATAGTATTATAGATATATACTATCCTTTTAGTTCTAATATTCTAATATACCTTATATATACTTTTTCTATAATAATAAATACCTAATATTATAAGTAGATTTAAGGGTTTCTAGTACTAATATCTAATTCCTTAATTTAGAGAATAAAATTTCGATTTTAGAGTTAATAGACTAATATGTTTATTAAATAATTTAGAGATTCGTTACTTTACTAAGAATACTATTTATATAATAGTAGCCTAATATCTAGAGATAGAGGTTAAAGTATTATATTATATATAAATAATAAAAGAGAAGACTAGCTATAAAAGGCCTTAAATATCTAAGTATAAGTAAAGTGAATTATTAGACTAGATAAGCGCTAAAGCGATTATTACTCTAACACTGTTACACTCTAGTAGCTAAGAATTATAACTCTCTCTCTACTACTAATACTTTAAAAGTTTAATAGCTTTAATTACTCTTCTTACTTTAATCTTTTACTTTTTAATTATTACTTATATATCTTTCTTTTCTATATTTTATAATATCTTCTCTAGTATCTAGCTCTTAGTCTTATATTTCTTTAGAATCTCGACTAACTTTACTTATTTCTATACTTACTAGCCTAGATACTATAGATAACTACTTTACTTTCTTTACTTTTTAATAATATAATACTATCTACTATTTAGAGCTCTAAGAGATCTTTTATATTTAAAAACAAGTATTAAAACCTCTTTATACTAGTTATTTCTAGAATTATATAATTAAGAAGAATTATAAGAAAGCTTATATATAGATATTCTTACTTAATTCTTAACTTAGTACTAATTATTAAATTATAATAAATCTACTAATAATATTAAGAAGTAGTATAAGTATTATACTAAGAGTCTATTTAGCTAGCTTAAGAATAGTCTTAAATAATCTATTAACTATACGAGAACTTTTAAAAAGTAGTATAGTATATATTTATTTAGTATCTAATTCTTCGAATAATATATTCTATAAGTGTTAAGCTTAAATATTTTAGAGCTATTATTCTATCTTAGAATAATAGTAGTACTAGCGTAAGTAGAAGAATAAAAAGATATACTAGAATATTAACCTTTTATATAAATATTAGATTATTTTATTAAATAATCTAGTTTTTAAAATTTATAAGCTAAACGAATTAGTATATATTAAATTATTAAAGAAATTAAGTTATTCGTTATTATTATAACGCTTCTTAGTAGTAGTATATACTAAACTATTTTAAAAAATATACTAGCTAAAGAGACTCTAAGTAATATATTATTAATAGAGATATTAAAATTATCTTAGTTTATTTTTTAAAAGTATTTAAAATTTAAATTTTAAAACTCTATATTAAATAGTAACTAAGAAAAGGTAAATTAGTATAAGAGAGGCTATAGATATAGTATAGTAAAACCTATATAAAAGACGCTACTAAGTACTCTCTTCTATTAATAATAATAATTATTTATCTATTAATCTTAGTATTTTTTAAATATTATTTATTACTTTAACTACTATAGATAATCTTCTTATATACTTTACTTAAGAGCCTATTTAGCTCGTATATAGTAGTTCTTTTTCTATATATATACTAATAAAAATAATATACTAATATATAATATATTATAATATATACTAACGTTTAGCTAATAAGTAGTATAGTACGTATTCTTACTTATATATCTTTAAATATATATATAAAGATATATACTACTAAAATTAAATAATATACTCTTTTAATCTCTTAACTTTTAACTTTTATATATATATATTTTTTTTATTACTATTACTACTATTAATACTAGAGTTAATAAAATATATACTAAACTATATAGCTTACTAGCTAAATAATATAGAATATATTCAAAGTTAAACTTATAATATATATAAGCTTCTTTTAACTCTATATAGTAGTATACTTAAGAGTAAGTAACTACTTTAGTTAGTATACGTGAGAACACGTGACCTTCTCGCTTAAGAACTATTTAGCTAGATATCGTAGCTAGCTTTACTCGGTATATACGAATAATAATATATAACTCTTTTTATATTACTCTTATAACTATCTCTTTAGTTATTCTTATACTCTATCTATAGACGCGTTTAGTAGTCTAGTTTAAAACTACTCTTATTTAGAGTAGTTTTAGACTAAAATCTAAATAGCTTCGAAATATAATAATACTAAGCTAGTTTAGAAGTGCTAAGATATTAAAATCTAAATTAAAGCTATTTATACTTACTTTATATATAGTAGAGATACGCCTCTTTCTATCTCTTTATTTAATCTCTCTTACTCTCTTATATTCTTACTAACTTCTATCTTATAGAATTCTTTCTAGTATAGCTAATTACTACTATAAATAGATATCTTATACTACTTATACTAGCTCTTAGTCTAACGTAAGTAAGGTAGACGTACTCTTTCTAAGTATAATTTACTTAAAAGTTTATCTCTTTATATCTTATACTAATAATATAATCTTTTAGTAGAAGCTATATACTAAGTATAGAGATAGATAGAGTATTACTTTTAAGCCTTTATAATATTATCTCCTTTATTAAGATAAATAAATTAGTATATAAGCTAGAAGTCTTTAAGTAGAGAGTATATAAGCGATAATTAGAAGGTTTTATATAAGAATTATAGAGTAGAATCTATACTAAATATTAGTATATATCTCTTATCTAACTAGGTATACTTACTTCTATTCTAAAGCTAAAGTAAATAAGAGTTTACTATAGTAATATTTATAAGCTAATAGAATTTTAGCTACTATATCTTTTACTAAGTTTACTAGGTTTTATAGTTCCTACGTAATTAATCTATAATATCTACTCCTTCTATCTATCTATTATAATCGTTAATAACTCGTAGAATCAGTAGATTTTAATAGAAGTTTATAGTATATATATCTTTTAGACTTCTAAGAATAGTAGTAGCGAAGGCGATAATTAGTAGATAAAAGGCTTATAAGCGATCTTATTTACTATAGTACTAGATTAGTATAATTATTATCGCTTTTACTAGTTATACTTCTTACTAGTATATATTATAGAAAGTATTAATACTAGTATATTATCTTACTATATAAAGGCTAAAGTTTAAGAATATACTAGAACGATTTTACTTATAAGATCGCTCTATTATATACTAGAAACTATAATAATAACCTTCTTCTATAACTCCTAGGATTATATACTCTAGGATTATAAGAGAGTATTATTAACCTTCTTCTTTTAGGTCTTAATTAGGTATAGAAAGAGCGGTTTAGTAATATAGGTATAGTAAGTGTCTACTATGCTAATATTAAGCTTAAGAAGCTTATTAAACAATTCTAGTAACGAGAAGTAATTATCTATATATATTATAAATTAGTAAGATAGATAAGAAAGTAACTTCGTAAGTTAATATACTATTAAACCTATAGATAAGAATATTAGCTAGAGTTATACTAAAACAAGTTAAACTAGAGTTATATAAAAATAAGTTAACCTAGAGAAAGTAAAGTTAGAAAATTTTATATATTACTAGTAGATATAAGACTATTCTTTTAGACTAATTCTATAGTCTTATAAGTATAAGAATAAAAGAGGAAGTTATATATATATTCTATAAATTATAAAGCCTAGTTTTTATATCTCTCTAGAATTAGTTTCTACTTATACTTTAATATATACTTAGATCTTTCTTTAAACTTTATAATTATCTTATTAATAGATATGTTTTATAGTAGGCGGATTTATTACTTAAATATAGTATAAAAGTGCTTAAACAGTAGTAATAGCTTTATATACTAATTCTCTTTTAGAATATTAGTAGAAGAATAGAATATATAAAGATAAGACTTAAGCTCTTTATATCTACGCTTTTATATAAATTAAAGTAGTAGATAAGAGCTTCTACTCTCTTCTTTCTAAAGTTCTAGCTCTCTTTATATATTCCTTATACTAAAGTATATCGTAATTATAAATAAGACTTTAAGCTTTAAAACTAATATATTTCTCTAGAGACGTATACTAGAGCGATTTAGTATAAATGCTACTATATATATATTTATATTATTATATATTATATAAAGGATCCTAGTAGTAAAAAAGAGACTAAAAAACTCGATTAGTTTTATATAATTCAAAGGTAAAAGTAAAGAAGATAGATATAGAGGAATATCTTAATATAATAGTATAAACTTAAGAACATTCGCTATTACTAGTATATTCTTATATAATTAATCTACCTTATCTATAAGTAGTTCTTTATATACTTATATATATATAGAAGTTAGTATATAGAATATACTCCTCAAAAGCTCTCTTATATACGCGATATTTAGTATAAGTAATAATATTAAATTATTCTTTATAATATCCTCTATCTCTTTACTATTATTAATATTAATATTATTTATATATACAAGGTTAATATCCTTCTTAAGAAGCTTAGAATCGTATTTATTATTAAGAAACACGTCTACGAGACGTACTTAAGAGACCTTCTTTTTAAGGACTTTTTTAGTAGCTTTTAAAGCTCTTTTAGTAGACTTTTTTATACTAGGAGTAGTATTAGCCTTACGCTATCTTAGAGGAGGTATATTAGTTAAAAAGAAGTATAAAAGAGTATAAAAGAGATAGTAGAAGTAGTAGAAGTAGTAGGAGTAAGTAAGAGAAACTTAGCTTATATACTTATATTATAAGCTAAATTACGCTAAAATGATTCTTTTCTTAGTAGAGCTTTTTAAATATAAGATTATAAGTAAATCATTGTTTAATTTCTATATTACTATATACTTTAGTAGAGCTTAAAGAATAAGATAATAATTTAAATATTTAGTTATATTAGAGCTAGAAATATAAAGTTAGAACCGCGTTCTACTAAATTACGTAGAGTATAAGAGTAACTAAAGAGATAAGTTATACTAATACTATACTTATATATAGATCTTATATATCTAAAATAAACTATATATATACTAAATAAGCTCTAATATAATAATAACTTTACTAGAGATATTCTTCTAGAATTATATACTACTTTAACTAAAAAGATTAAATAGTAATATAAAGATAGTTTTATTAGAGTTAAGAGATATTTATTAAGATTTTAATTTAAGATTAGTATTAGTATTAATAGATAAAAGTCAAATAATAGTATTTCTATTCTAGAGTTTATAAGTTATAATATTAATAAGTTCAGCGATTTAGTAGAAGTAGTACTTAAAATAAAGTAATTTAAGAAGTATTAGATAAGTGATAATATAGTCTCTTTTTTACTTAAAATAATTAAAGATTATAATATATAAAATTATATTTAAAAACCTTATATTAATACTAATTATAAATTACTTATTTAAGAAATTAAAGATAAGATTAGTTACTTTTTAGTAGATAGTATATCTAATAATTATAATAGTACGCTATCCTAGATTATTATATAATAGTACTATTCTAAACTATTAGTATTCGTAAAACTGCTAATACTCTTAAGTACTACTAATACCTCTAATATATCTAGGGCTAAGATTACGAATAACTAATACTTATATAAGTAAAATACTAAAGGTATTAATATCTAATATTTATATATAGAAAGGATTAAGAGTTAGATGTTATATATTTAGCTTTCTAAAGGTTTAGAGGTTATATATTTAGCTTTTCAACTCTTATTATTTAGTATTAGCTATATTAGATAAGGCTTAGTTATTATTATTATTAGAACTTAGAAGCTTCTAACCTCTTATATATAGACGTTTATATTTAGTATAAAAGAGAGATAGTTATTATTTTCTTTTATATTAGTACTTAGTATTTATATATATTATTTTATTATATATACTCTTATATACCTCTACTATAGTTATATATATTTCGTGCTATTATATAAAAATAATAACTCTTCTTCGCTAGTAATAGCCTTAATAATATCTCCTTCGAGCTTATTATTACTCTTTATTTAGAAGTCGATTTACTCTTGATTTAGAATATTATAATAGTATTCTTAAATAGCTAGGTAATTAGAGACTACCTAGACAGCTAGTAATACTAGGGTTTAGTATTTATATAGATAGCTAGTAAAAATCGTGTTTTAGTATATATTAAGAGATTAGAATATACTAAGTATTTTTAAGAGTCTTAATAACTCTAGGTTTAGTAAATAAGTTAACTTATAATAGTTATCTAGAAGGCTTCTAAATCTAATCTTACTCTCTTCTCTTCTAAATTAACATCTTTAAAATATTAAACCTAGTTCTATTATAAGGTGTTAAATGCTTTTTTAGAGCTATCTCTCTTTCTAAAAACCGCCTAAATAGTACTTATATACTAAGATCTAGAAGATCTCGACGAAATAATAGTTAAAGAGACTAGTAGGACTTCTTAAATATAGACTAGATATAGTTAGTTATATAAGCTTTAAAAGTAGAGAATTAAGAAATAAGAAATTAGCTAGCTAAGCTAGAAAAATAGATAAGTAATCTTATAATTTAAAGTTAATAAAATACTTTGCCTTTAAACCCTTCTTAATCTAACCCTTTTCTACTTTTAAGCTCGAATTTATACCTCTTTTAGCTATAAGTAGTTACCTCTAATGCTTTCTAATAACTCTCTTCTAAGGCTATCTCTCTTTTTAAAAGACCTTTTAAACCCTTTCTAATCTATAACTATATACTAAGACTTAGAAGATCTCAACGAAATAATAAGTAAGACTTCTTAAATATAGATAATATATAGACGAGATAGTAGTATAAAAATAAAAGATAAAATAATTAGTTAGATAAGATAGATATAATTATAAGTGAACTATAAAGTTAATAACTTAAAAAACACTCTATCTTTAAACCTTTACTAATCTAACTCTCTTTCAAACCTTTAATCGAACCCTTCTTTGCTTTTTAAAGCTTATATTTAGACTTCTTTCGCTTATAAGCCTCTACTCTTAATAATGCCTTTCTACTACTTCCTAACCTTTGAATTAGATACGAATTAGTTAAAATACGCTTTCTATTAGAACGAAACTTAGAAGTAAGCTCTTAGCTAAGTTATTACTATTAATCCTAACTAAATACTATCTAACTCTACTTTAAACTTCTCTTAAACCTTTACTAGTAGATATTTAAAAAGACTATAGTTATAAACTAAGTCTTTGCTAGTATAAAAGGTAAAAGAGATAGAGGTTAAAAGAGATAGAAGTAGAATTAGAAGAAGAATATATTAAAGAAACTTTTACTAACTTTAAAAGGTTACTTTTCGAGTATAGCTATACTTAGAGAGATACTAGAATCGAAAAGGTTCTTTTATATATAGAATAAAATAAGATTATACCTTAGCTCTAAAACATGTCTACTAATTTTAAGAGATACTAGAATTATAACTTTACTAAAATAGTAAATAATCTTTTAGCTATAGATAAGGAGACCTACTAAAATACTAAGTTATGAAATATTAGTACTATAGTTTAGAATACCCCTTTATCTAGCTTTAAACTTCTTATGATATAATAGTGAATCGTCTTCTACTTTAGAAGTAGAATCGGAATTAGAAGATAAATAAGTCTTTAAGTACTTTAAAAGGAATAAGGTAGCTTATAGGCCTAAGTAATATAGTTCCTATAATAGTACTAATAAATATTATATCTAAAACTATACTCTTTTTTTATTATCTTAAATATTAGATAATAATTTTAGCTTTTATAACTTTAGTATTAACTTTGTTTAACTAGCTAAAACTACCTCTTTTATTATCTTAAACTTTAAATAGTAAAACTTTAATAACTTTAGAAATAACTTTGCCTTTAACTATTTAAAACTCCTCTTTTTATTATCTAGATACTTTAGATAGCGTTTTTAATATTTAGTAATAAACTCTTTTAACTAGCTAAAACGCTACTAACTCTGATTAGAGTCTTATAGTCTTTACTTTCTTACTTTCTTTTACTTCTAGTAGAGCTAGAAGTTCTTTTTTTATCTAAATTCGACTTAGATATAAATTAGTATACTTTTGAAAGAATAGTAACCTCTTAGCTAAGTTATTACTATCTATGATATTATCAACTTTTTGTTTCCGACTTTACTCTAAGTCCTCGTCGACCTAAGTTTAGACGAACTTACTTTCTTTTATATCTAGTATATTAGATGTTTTATTTAAATTTAAATTAGATATAAATTAGTATACTCTTAAAGTAAGCTCTTAATTAAGTTATTACTATTACTTATAACGTTACCTCTTAATATTCGCTTCTAACTCTATTCTAAATTCGCCTCTATCTCTACTTTAAACTTTTTAAACTTTTTAAACTTTTTAAGCTTTAAACTTTTTCTAATCTACTAGATAGGATCGGACTATACTCTTTTAGTAAACGCGAATACTTGTACTTTAATATTAAAGGATTAGAAACGAAGTTAAAATTATAAGCATCTACGAAGTTAGTTACGATTCAGATCTCGCTTAGTATTCTATAGACAATTTTCAGAGTTTACTACATCGTCTAATAGACCGACACCTCTCTAAATAGCTTAATATATAGAAATCAGATAAGAATTAGATAAAAGAGTTAATTTATAAAACTCTATTAATACCTTCTAATTCTAGTTACTCTTAATAAGGAACTTATAATAAAAACCTAAGATAAAATACTAACTAGTAGAAATGTTTGAAATTAATAAAGTAAAGAACTAAGACTAAGTTACTATTAAAATAGAGCCTATATAGCCTCTCCTTCTTCTAACTTATTATCCTCCTTCTTACTCTCTTAAGCGTAAGGAGCCTAAATTAGCTCTTCCTTTACTACCTCCTCTTTATAGAGACGCTTCTTACCTCGGCGACCTCTTATAACCGGCTTTAGAGAGGACCTCTATAAACTCTTTAAGTAGGCCTTAAAGAGGACCTGAACCTAGGTTTAGATAGAGGTCTTACTCTCTATAGCATAGTATAAAGACTATTAAATATTAGTAATTAAAACCTCTTTAATAAGTAAGGAGTACTTATAGTAACTTTAGCGTAAAGCGCCTAAGTCTCTTCTAGGAGAGCGAACTATACCTCTAAACTATTCTTTAATACCTTTATACTAGTAATAACTAATACCTTATCTAAGGCCTTAGTAGCCTTCTTAATCTCCCTCTTCTCCTTCTTAAGCTTAAGCTTATTAAACTCCTTCTTAATAAACTATAGCAACTACTTAAGTTAGAATAAATTTAGTATATATTTAGGATTAAACTTACTAGGATATATAAAGTATTCTACTTAATATAGTACCTATACTTCTTCGACTTTGGCTTCTTAAAAGTATATATATAATCTCTATTCTAAGATTTTATCTAAAGGCACTAAACGTAGTAGACTCGGTAGATAGCTAGAAGTATACTAAGAGGATATAGAAGAGGTATTTTACTATATTAGATTAGCTCTAAATCAGGTCCGATTAAGAAGAGAAGAACTTACTTTTATATATATATTCTAAGAGATAAGTTAGTATATAAGAATATATCTAATTAGAAGGTATTCTTACTATTTATATTATTTAGATAAAAAGAAAAGAAGAAGAGAAGTTAGAATTAGAGAAAAGTCGCCTACTAATATACTACTTATAATAATAGCTATTACTTTATAATTGTTATTTATCGCTTAATAATTACTATTATAATATATAATAATAGTAAGAATACGACAACTCTATAATAGTATACTGCTTTCTATCTACTAGCTAATGATTAGCTTCTCTTCTATTTATATCTTATTATTATATAGTATATAGTAATAAACAAAGAGCGATTAGCTCTTAAATAATAATACTACTAGCTACTAACTCTACCTCGACTACTAGATACTATAATAGTAAGATAAGTTATATTCTTTATAATAAAGAGATAAATAATACTCTAATTAACCTAATACTATACTAATTAATAACTAAAGACTTAAGATAAGTCTTTTTAAAAGAGAGAGGATATAATAGTACGCTATCTTAGATTATTATATAATAGTACTATTCTAAACTATTAGTATTTATAAAACTGCTAATACTTCTAAGTACTACTAATACCTCTAATATACCTAGGGCTGAGATTATGAATAACTAATACTTATATAAGTAAAGTGCTAAAGGTATTAATATCTGATATTTATATATAAAAGGGATTAAGAGTTAGATATTATATATTTAGCTTTCTAAAGGTTTAGAGGTTATATATTTAGCTTTTTAGCTCTTATTATTTAGTATTAGCTATATTAGACAGGGCTCGGTTATTATTATTATTAGAACTTAGAAGCTTCTAACCTCTTATATATAGACGTTTATATTTAGTATAGAAGAGAGATAGTTATTGTTTTCTTCTATATTAGTACCTAGTATCTATATATGTTATTCTACTATATATACTTCTATATACCTCTACTATAGTTATATATATTTCGTACTATTATAATAATAACGTTATAGTTTAAAAGCTTATCTTTTCTTTAAGTAAAGATAATCTATAATTATAAGCTAAGAAAGCTTAAATTCGATATTAGTACTACGTCGCTTACTTTACTATTAATAATATAGCTTCTAAAAAGTATAATAACCTTAAGTAAGAGATAATTAATATAGAGGATAATTAATTTAATAATCTATCTTATAGTTTTATTACTAATAATATCTTAGATTACTTTTTTCGTATTATTTATAAGCTTTATAGATTAGTTATATTATCTAGAGAAGTTAAGAAATTCTCTAAGAGTATTAAGAGAGCTTATAAATTAAGACTTAATCTTAAGTACTTTTAAGATATTAATAGCTTTAATTTAAAAGTAATAATTACTAAGAAGAAGTAGAAATACTTAGAAAGCTAAATACTTAAGTATATTACTAAAAAGTAAAAGATTTTAGCTAATTTAAACGCTTAGATAAAGCTCTTTTTTAGTACTCTTAAATACTTACTTTTAGTAATTAAAGATATAGCTAGAACTTTAGATAAAGCGATTATAGTTATAGACTTTACTCTTTCTCTTTTTAAGAAAACTAAGATTAAGTATAAAAATAATTCTTATTTACTCTCTTTACTATAATAAGTACAACTTCTTATATACTCTTTTACTTTTATTAATTTATTTAAATAGAATAGAAAAAGATTTTTAAATATTATAATCTAATAAGTAAAATACTTATATATACTACTACTATAATACTCTAATTTACTTATAAATAAGAGTACTTAGAAAAGACTTAGATTACTAACTAGATACTACTATAGAGAAATTATAGAATAATAAGTACTAATACTCCTAGAAAGAAACTATAAAGCTAAATATTAATTCTTAATTAATATTTCCTAGTAGTATCTCTAGAATAGTAGTATTTAACTAGATATTTAATAAATTTAAGTTATATTTAAGTAGAAAGAGAAGTAAAAGATATATATATATTTTAAGCTTATTTTAGATCTTTTTTTAATCTCTTTTTAGTTTTAATTAGCTAACTATATTTATTCTAAGCTTTCTAATCTTATAAGAGGTAAATATACTTAATATATTAGTAAAAGTATTATTAATTATATGACGTATTTTTGGGTTGAAAACGCTCTGAGGAGCTTGAATTTAAGAGGTAAAAACTCTGCTATATATACAGGGAAAAGGGGTCACGTAAGGCCCCCTTTTTCTATAACATACCCCTTAGGTCTAGAAAACAGTCTCCTAGGCCTATAAACTTAAACTAGATTGTAAAAGAACCCCTTAACTATATCGCCCCCTATTCCTGCTATAGAGAAACCTATAGAGCTATATATATTGCTTTAAACTCCTAAACAGCGGTTCTCTAGATAATATTCTTAAGGGTAAAGTCCTACTCCTAGATTCTATCCAACTTCCTCTCTTATTTTGGTAAAGACAGCAGGTAGCGTTCATAAGATGTAGTGGCTTGTAGTTAGTGTTATATTTGTATGCTAGCTTTATAGAGTACTAGGCTTCTGAATTCGAATATATCTTCAAGTACCCCTTAGGGTAAGCCAGCGCGCTGCTAGGCTTCCGGTTCGTAATGCCTACTCGTAGTAGGGCTTTGTACGAGCTTGTCGAGAGAGTGAGCTACCGAATTAAAGTGTGCCTACTTGAGTAGGGCTTTCGCTATATTCGAAGCCGAGAGCGTCCCGTAGGAGAGTCCTGTCTACGCTTATTAGGAGAGTCCTTGTTCACGCTTGTTGAGAAAGTCTTGTATTCGAAGTTAGAAGAGCCTTACTCGTCGTCGTAGTAGGGCTTTTAAGTGCTCGTCGAACGTGAGCATCGAGGTTAGTTACGCTAACCAACAGCAGAGAGCGTTCTGAATATATCGTAATGTTAAATACGTAAGTAGAAGATAAAGAAGTTATAAGAGTACACTATACGTGCAAACCGGGCTTATAACTGTAACGTATTTTTAGGTTGAAAACGCTCTAAGGAGCTTGAATTTAGAAGGTGAAAACTCTGCTATATATATAGGGAAAAGGGGTCACGTGAGGCCCCCTTTTTCCGTGACAAATTAATAACTTTAATCTATTTAAAAGAAGACTTATCTAGATCTTTATAGAATAGTAATAAATGTTTTATTTATTTCTTATATAAGTGTTTTAGTATAATATCTTTAGTTCTTTATAAAATTAGTAGATAGTAATAGATAGAACTATTTTAAAATATATATTATAAGAATACTTAAAGATCTAAGATCCTAGTATAAGATATCTTTTTTAAAGTATATTAGTTAATATTAAAGTAATAGAAATACTTTTAACTTTTAAGAAGAATATATAAAGATATAAATAGTAGATCTAGTTTTAGAGCTAGTTCTAAAAAGTTTATAAACTAAACTTCTTATTATTATTACTCTTAGTAGTATATATTTATTATTATATTTCTAGTATCTAGATAGTTATTTTTCTCTTATTAATAATTTATAAATATTTAAAGTAGATAGTTAGATAGTAGAGAAGATCTTAGTATTATAGTCTCTAAAGATAATAAGAATATAATACTTATTACTTACTAATAATTTAATAACTATACTTTTTAAAAATAAGTTTTTAAAACGAAAGATTTAATTAAATACTAATTAATTATTAATAAACTTCTTATTAAACTCAAAAGAATTCTAGTTAATTTTATATTATAATCTTTAAATAAACTTTTTTATAAAATATACTAAGACCTAAGTCTTAATATATTATATATATAATATATACTCTAAATATCTATAAAATAATATACTAAAAGTTAACTTTTAGCTATAGAATTAATTATACGATTACTTTATTATAAAATCGTCTTTTATATATAGTTTAGATAATTTAATATATAATAAATAATACTAACTAATTAGTTCTCTAGTTTAGAGTCTAATTTTTAAATAGTTATAAAGTAATAAAAGAGTATATATAGAAAGTAGAAATAGCTTTATTTTTATATTTTAGTATATAAGTTATTAAATAGTATATAATTAGTACTAATATAATATTAAATAAGTAGTAGAGTATAGTAATAATATTAGATTTAAAAACAAATATATACTATTTAGACTTAGATAGTAATACGATATTTATTAGATTATTATAATATATATTATAGAAGAAATATTAGAATTCTTATCTAATATAATAAAAGATTATTAAAAAAATAATAATACTTAATAAAATATAAGGTTTATAGTACTAGTACTATAATACTAAATAGATATTAGATAACTTATATCTTCTTTTTAAAAATCTACTTTATTATATTAAAAAAGTAGAAAGTTATTATATAACTCTTAATTTAGTACTTATAATAAAACGTTTAGTCTCTTAGACTTATAAATAATTAAAACTTATTATTAAATTATATAACTTTATCTTTATTTTTAGACTAAGTGTTCTATTAGCTCTTCGCTAGAAGAACTATTATTCTCTAGATTAACTATTTTTCAACTAATAATCGATATATTATTAGTTATTCTTAGAAACCTAGTATTAATTATATTACTTAATATAATATAAGAAATATTATAGATCTCTCTAATATATTACTTCTAATATCGCCGCCTAAGTCTAATATTATTAAAGTATTCTAATAAGATATTTATTTAAAATACTATAGTATTTTACTATAATAATACTACTAGTAACACTGTTTGATATAGTCTTATTAACTTTGTTTATACTCCGTTTGTTTATTTAAGAGACGCGACGGTAAAGCGCCTCTTTATATACTTAACTTTATAGGTGTTAGAGCGATAATCGCTTTAGCGCTTATCTAGCCTAATAATTTACTTTATCTATACTTAGATGTTTAAGACCTTTTATAGCTAGTCTCCTCTTTTATTATTACTATATAATATAATACTTTAACCTTTATCTCTAGATACTAGGCTACTACTATATAAATAGTATCCTTAGTAAGGTAACGAATCTCTAAATTATCTAATAAATATATTAGTTTATTAACTCTAAAATCGAAATTTTATTCTCTAAATTAAGAAATTAGATATTAGTATTAGAAACTCTTAAATCTACCTATAATATTAGGTATCTACTATTATAGAAAAAGTATATATAAGGTATATTAGAATATTAGAACTAAAAAGATAGTATATATTTATAATACTATAAATAATAAAGATATTTAAAATCTATAAGTATTATTAGTAGTAATTAATTTAGCTCTTAGAACTATATATAAATACGACTTTTATATAAAGTAGAAAGAAGAAAATAATCTACTACTATACTCTTAAAAAGCTATCTTCTTCTTTAATAAATAGTCTTTTAACTTTATTTATATTAACTAAAGATAGATTACTATTTAAAGAAACTCCTTTTAATAAATTTAAAGAACCTTCTTATAATAGCTTATACTTTATAAAGTCTAACTTAGAATCTCTTATACTACTATAATTTAATTTTAAAGATAAGAGACTAATAGCTAATATATATTTTAAAAGTAAGAGTTTACTAGTACTTAAGTAGAGTATAAAAGTATAGTTAATACTCTTAGAATAAGCTATCTAAGAATTCTTAATAGAAATATCTATTATATTAGACTTATTACTAGTAGAGAAAGGAAACTTAGCTATAGTTAGAAATACTCTTTTACTAAATAAAAGACTATTATTATTTTAAAAGAAAATTACTACTAAGTTAAATATATTATTTATAGTATTAGTTCTACTATTCTATAGTTTACTATATAAAGATATAGAGATATTCTTAACTTTTATAAAATATATTATAAAAGCTAATTATAATAATCTAATTATATTAAAAGAAAGGAAGTTCTTAATTATAATATTTAATTATTATAAAGAGGCTACTAGATATGTTTAAGACCTTTTATAAGCTATTAAAAGAGACTTTAAGAAGTTAAAAGCTTTATTAATTAATAGATTTCTTTAAAAGAATAAAGAAGATAAAGTAGAATTAGTAGTAGATAAGATAACATTTTTAAGTTAGAATAGACGCTCTTTTTATAAGTACTATATAGAAATATAAGATATTAAGTAGGATTTACCTAATACTATAAAAGCTTAGCTATATAAGTAAGCTACTAAGAGACTTAATAAAAGACTAATAAGAATAGTAGTTTATTCTAATAGAGTAATATTAAGGATTATTAAGATTAAATCCTTAATTTAAAATATAAAGGCTATTATTAAAGAATTAGATAACTATAATCTAAAGATAATAAAGGTAGCTTATATATATTTAGAAGTAGATAACTTAAGATTATAACTAGAATTTAGTTAGATATAAAAGTTTATAAAAATAGATTAAGAAAAGAATAATTACTATATAGCTATTATAAAAGCTTTTATTAACTCTTTTATAAAGTAAACTCTAGCCTTTTAGAGCTAAAATCGAATTTCTTTTTAAAAAGGAAATAGAAATATAGTACTAGTTAGTATTAATATAGCTTTTATTTCTAGACCTAATACTTAGTTTAGCTTAAGAAAGCTATTTATATACTATATTTATAGAAAAGAAGATTATAGTTTTAGAGACTATAAAACCTTTTTATTTAAATAGTTATTAAAAGCTAAATAAAAGAAATAATAAGATAAATAGAATTAAAATTATATAATATAAGCTTATATAGTAGAGCTTTACTATAATTAAAACTAATACTTCTAATAAAACCTATAAGGTTATTAGTTCTAAGAGAATTAAAAGAAATAACCCTTTTTAAATAATATAAGAAATTATTATAGTATTAGACCTTAGTAGATAAATTAAGATAGAGCTAGCTTTAGATAATTAGTAATAGGTAATAATCTAGTAGCTAGCTAAGAAACTTAGATAATTTAGAGTAGATTAATATTAGATAGTGCTATAGTTACTTAAATACTATTAAAGTAGATAGTTAATATATCTAATTCTACTATTAATAAGTAGAATATTAGAGATTTAAATATAGTCTATAATAGAGAATATATATATAAAATAGAGGTAGAAATATAAGTACTAGTAAATATATTAACTCTAATATAATTATAAGAAGTCGAAGTATTAGTAGTAAAGAAATAGTTAAGTATAAGAATCTTAAATAGTATCTTTTTTATAAAACCTTTTAATAAACTAACTAAGAAAGGAAAACATAGAGTATCTATAGTTAAAGAATATAAAGATAATATTATAAAAGATACTATACTTATATAAGAGTTATTACTTTAACTCTCTACTCTTAATTTAAAAAAGAAGATAGTAATAAAAAAAGCTAAATAATTTATTATAAATATAATAAGATAAGAGGACTTTTCTCTAACTAATATATTAATAAACGTAAAGCTTAAGATATCTTTACTTTAGCTTTATAATTAGTCTTCTAAAAATAGATTTAAACTTATAAGACTACTTAAACTTAAACTTAAATCTAACTCTATAAAGGCTAAGCTATTAGAAGATAGCTATACTATTAACGTTTTTTAGGTTAAAGATACTAATATAATAACTATAATACTTATTAAAATAATTAAAGGAATATAGAAAATAACTAATAGTAAATACTTAGACTAGCTAAAAAACAAATTAACTCTATTCTTAACTAAGAAAGTATATAACTTTTATATATAAATAGTAGTATAATCTTATATTAATTAAAAAGGAATCTATAATTTAAATTAAGTATTACTAGATAGAGGTTCTATTATTAACCTTATAGTAGAATTAGTAATATAGAATTTAAGATATAAGTTAAAACTAGACTATTTAATTATAATTAAAGTAGCTAATATAACACTTTACCTATTAGAATACTTTATCTACTTTAATATATATATTAGTAGTATTAATAGAGTTATTAATATATATCTTATCTTAGATAGAACCTTATATTTATTATTACTAAGTTAATAGTAGATATAAGATTATAGAATTATAAGAGATTATAAAAATAGGAAATATTAGATTAAGATAAAAGAAAGTAAATATAAGAAGCTTAAAAGTACTATCTTAACTAAGAGGATTAAAGTCTTTTAAGTAGTTACTAATTTAAATATTTTATATAATAAATTATCTATAACTAGAAAAATTATCTATATATATAAGATAGAAATTTAAAATATAGTATAATATATCTATAATATAACTATATAGGTATTAGCCTAAGTTACTAAAAAATATACTAAGAAAGTAGATTCTAAGAATAAAGAAATAGTTAATTAGATATTTAAAGAATTATAAAATAAGATTAAATAAGAATATAAAAATAGAAATAAACTTTTTAAAGCTAGTACTCTAGTTAGTACTAATTTACTAATAATTAGACGATTTATAATAATAAGACTATAGTTTAGTTTAAAAGCTAACTATAAGTAAAGAGCTTAGCTTCTACTTATAAAGATAAAGTCTAGCTAAAAGAGAGAGAATTAGAAGGAAAAGTATTAGAATCTAAAATATAATTATCTATTAGAATATAATATTTTAAAAAAAGATATAAGAATTTAATTCTCTTATAAAATGTCTTAGAATAATTAGAAAACTAAGATAAAATACTATTAATATAATTATTATTAAATAATTAGTAGTTAGTAGATATATAAGAGAAGGTAAAGAGTTATCTTATAAATCCTATTAAAATAGCTTTAAATTAATCTTAATTATATAATAAAAAGAGGAGAATAAGAGTTAAGAAAAGAATAAAAGGGTTAAAGTCTTAGTAAGAGGTATAACTATTTATTACTATAATACTAAAATCTATATAAAATAAGAAATTAGATAGTAGAGAAGAAAAATAAGTTAGCTTAAATATAGTAGAAGTTAAAAGTATACTTCTATTTATATCTAAATTACTAGAATCTAAACTTATATATATATATCTATAAGAGAAGAGAAGATAGTTAAGTATTATTATAACTTTTAATAAAAATAACCTTTTTTATTATTCTAGTATTAAACTATTATAAAGTAAATTAAGTAGTTAGTAGAGAAATTAGAGATAAGTAATAAATATTAGAGTATAACTCTTAAAAAAAGCTATAATAGTAGAAAGTAAAGATTATAAAAATAGTCTATTTATAGCTAAGATACTAAAATAGAGTTAGAGTAGTATTAAAGTATATCTTATAAAAAAAAAGAGTAAGATTTAAAAAAGTAGTTAAAGTTATAGAAAATCTTAACTTATTTAATAATAAAATACTAGAATTTAAAATAAATAAAGAAATATAAATTTTAAACTCTTAATAGACTAGATAAGATAAAATAGAAATATTTATAAGTTAATAAATAATTATTAAAGCTAATACTAAAAGTCTAATATAAAGAGAAGAGGTAAATAAAAAAGAAGATATATTTAATATAACTTATAAATTCTTTACTATTAAAAGACTTTTCTAATATAAGAGAAGGTAGATAGAAGTATAAGAACTATATAAGCTAGAATAAGAGAAGATTAAAAATATAATAAATAAGATAATAAAAGAGTTAATAGATATAAAAGAAAAGAGATATATATTATAGAAATTACTATTTTAATAGAAAAATATCTTTATAAATAATATTAGAAAAATATCTAAAATAGACTTAGTTAAATATAGAATTTCTATTTATTATAATTATATTTTAAAGAAGTTATTAATTATAAAATAATTACTAAAAAAGATAGAATATTAGAAGAAGTTATTATTTAAATTAGTAAAAGTAAAAGTAATTATCTAATATAAATCTTCTTAGTTAGTAAGAATATAATTAATTCTAAAGAAAAATAATATAATAAGAATAATATATAATTATATCTTAGTAAATAAAGCTATAATAAAATCATAGTATCTAATAAAGTAATAAGAAACTATCTTATAGTAAATTATAAAGCTAAATATAAAGTATATGTTTTTATTAAATACTAGTAATAAGTATTAGACTATAAAACTATTTAAGAATTATTAGTATAAAACAGCTTTTTAAACTACGTTAGAATAGTATTACTACTAAGTAATAAAATAAGGACTTATAAAAGTACTAAGTACTTACTCTAAATTAAAAGATTTAGAGTACTTAGTAATACTAAGACTAAATACTAAACTAGTACTATTAAATATTAGTAAGAATACTTATTTCTTATATTTTATAGATAATAACTAAGAAGGTATAAAAGACTTTCTTACTTTAATATAGTTTCTAAGAGAATACTACTTCCTAAGAGTAGTATAGGTAAAGCTTATACTAAGCCTACTTAAGACGAAATTTATAGTTACTAAATTAAACTATCTAAGATATTAGAAACTAGCTAGAAGGGGCTTAAAACTAGTACTTAATAAGCTAGCTATAATTTAAGAT
This sequence comes from Hymenoscyphus infarciens, assembly GCA_001414345.1. Lineage (NCBI taxonomy): Eukaryota > Fungi > Ascomycota > Leotiomycetes > Helotiales > Helotiaceae > Hymenoscyphus > Hymenoscyphus infarciens. Next base: position 11,242 of record LLCB01000268.1, on the reverse strand, counting down.
TATATAGTCTCTAAAAGTACTAAAGAAGTAGAACGATTCTTATTTATACTACTATTCTTAAAAGATTATATACTAAGATATATAGACCTTTTAATAATTATTAAAAGTTTAATAACCTATATTATAAAAGACTACTAATTAAAAGGAGTAGTAAAATAGTAATAGAAGGTTACTAGCTTTAAGTAGTTAGAAAAACATATATAGGCTTTTAAGAAAGTAAAAAAGAAAGTATATATAAATATTATTATAGCTAGAAATAGTAATCTATAATATTACTTAGTAACTAATATATTAGAGACTAGCTATAGAAGTATTCTTTTTTAACTACTTAGAAGTATAATTAAAATAAAAGCTAAGTTTATAAAACTATTTAAAATAAATATTATTATATTTATATCTTTTTAACTTATACTAATATAATAAAAGTACTATACTACTAAATAAGAAGCTTATATAATACTTCTAAGCTTAGAAGAATTATATTATTTTATTTAAGAAATAAACATCTTAGTAAAAGTATATACTACTTTACTTTAATAATAGTAATTTAAAGTTATAACAGTATGCCGTTCTATATAGCCGAGATTACATAGCATATGCCGTGTTTCGGTAGTTATTGTTTTGTATTATCTAATTTAGGAAGGTTACGTACGTCCGTACGTCCGTCTGGACTTTCGGACGTACTTCGTAGGTTCGGGCTTTTGTATTAGCCGACGTATGTCGTTGTTCGGTTTTATACCTCTTTGTATTGTCTGAAACCTCTTATATATAGTAGCCTACTCTCTTAGAGTTAGAAAAGGCTAGTTATTGTTTTCTTCTGTATTAGTGCCTAGTATCTATATACGTTATTCTACTATACGCACTCCTATATGCCTCTACTATAGTTATATATATTTTATACTATTATAAAAAAATAATAACTCTTCTTTGCTAGTAATAGCCTTAATAATATCTCCTTCAAGCTTATTACTACTCTTTATTTAAAAGTTAATTCACTCTTGATTTAGAATATTATAATAATATTCTTATATAGCTAGGTAATTAGAGACTACTTAGATAGCTAGTAATAGTAGGGTTTATTATCTATATAGACAGCTAGTAAAAATCGTGTTTAGGTATACGTTAAGGGATTAGAATACGCTAAGTATTCCCAAGAGTCTTAATAACCCTAGATTTAGTAAATAAGTCGACTTATAATAGTTATCTAGAAGGCTTTCGAATCTAACCTTACCCCCCCCCTCTAAATCGACAAAGATGTTAAACCTAGTTCTGCTACGAGGTGTTAAACGACCTTCTAGGGCTACCCCTCTTTCTAAAAGCCGTCTAAATAGCACCTGTATACTAAGATCTAGAAGATCTCGAAGAAATAATAACAGTCGAAGAGACTAGCAGGACTTCTTAAATATAGACTAGATACGGTTAGTTATATAAGCTTTAGAAGTAGAAAATCAAGAAATAAGGAATCGGCTAGCCGAGCTAGAAAGACGGATAAGTAATATTCAAAGTTAATAAATCGCTACTCTAAACCCTCTCTGATCCGATCCTCTTTCGAACCTTTAATCGAACTCTCTCTTACTTTAAAGCCCTAATTACTCTTTTTAGCTATAGGTAGCTGCCTCTGATGCCTTTCGACATACCTCTTATTAACATCTTTGAAATATTAAACCTAGTTCTGCTAAATGGCGTTAAGCGATAACCCCTTCTAGGGCTACTCCCCTTTTTAAAAGACTCTCTGAACCCTCTCTAATTCGTAACTGTATACTAAGACCTAGAAGATCCTGACAAAACGATAAGCGAGACTTCTTAGATGTAGACGATATATAGACGAGATAGCAGTATGAAAATAAAGGATAAAACGATCGGTTAAGACGAGATAGACATACTTATAAGCGAACTATAAAGTTAATAACTTAAAAACACTCTGTCTTCGAACCCTTACTGATTCGACCTCTCTTTTAAACCTTCGTTTGAACTCTCCTTTGCTTTTCAAAGCCTACGTTTAGACTTCTTTCGCTTACGAGCCCCTGCCCCTGATAAACTTCCTACTACTTCCTAAACCTCGAATTAGATATAAATTAGTTAAAATACGCTTTCTGTTAAGACGAAACTTAGAAGTAAGCTCTTAGCTAAGTTATCGCTGTTTCTTAACTAAACATCATCTAACTCTACTCTAAACTTCTCTCGAACCTCTACTAGCGAATAATTAAAAAGACTACGGTTATAGACCAAGTCCCCGCTGGTATAAAGGTTAAAAGAGATAGAAGTTAAAAGAGATAGAAGTAGAATTAGGAGAAGAATATGTTAAAGAAACTTTTACTAACTTTAAAAGGTTACTTTTTAAGTATAGTTATACTTGGATAGATACTAGAATCGGAAAGGTTCTTTTATATATAGGATAAAACAAGATTATACCTTAGTTCTAAAACGCCTCTACTACTCTTAAAAGACACTAGAATTACAACTTTACTAAGATAGTAAATAATCTTTTAGCTATAGATAAAGAGACCTGCTAAAACGCTAAGTTATAAGATATTAGCACTATAGTCTAAAATACCTCTCTCTTTATCTAATTTAGCTCTGAACTCCCTATAATACAACAGCTAATCGTCCTCTACTTTAGAAGTGGAATTTGAAATCAGAAGATGATTAAGTGTTTAAGTACCTTAAAGGGAACAAGGTATTATGATAATATTTAGTAATAAAATCCTTTAACTAGCTAAAACCCTACTAACTCTAGCATAGAGTCTTTCTTACTTTTCTAGCTAGGCTAGAAGTTCCTTTTTTTATTTTAAACTTTTTAAAGTAAATATAAGTTAGTTAAAATACGCTTTTTATTAGGATAAAATAAAGAAGTAAGCTCTTAACTAAGTTATTACTATTTCTTAACTAAGTATTATCTAACTCTACTTTAAATCTTTTCTAATTTTACTTTAAACTTTTTCTCTACTACTTCTAAAGTAGAATTAGAATTAGAAGACGATTTCGAATAAGTCTTTAAGTACTCTAGTTTAGATCTAAATTATTAAAGAGAATAAGGTAGCCTATAAGCCTAAGTAATATAGTTCTTATAATAGTACTAATAAATATTATATCTAAAACTATACCTCTTTTATTATCTTAAACTTTAGATAATAAAACTTTTATAATATTTAGTAATAAACTCTTTTAACTAGCTAAAACGCTACTAACTCTAGTATAGAGTCTTATAGTTATTACTTTCTTACTTTCTTTTACTTCTAATAGAGCTAAAAGTTCTTTTTTTATCTAAATTTAACTTAGATATAGGTTAGTATACTCTTAAAAGAATAGTAACCTCTTAGCTAAGTTATTACTATCTATAATATTATTAACTTTTCGTTTCTAACTTTACTTTAAGTCTTTACTAACCTAAGTTTAGATAAACTTACTTTCTTTTATATCTAGTATATTAGATATTTTATTTAAATTTAAATTAAATATAAATTAGTATACTCTTAAAGTAAGCTCTTAATTAAGTTATTACTATTATTAATAATATTACCTCTTAATATTTGCTTCTAACTTTATTCTAAATTCGCCTCTATTTCTACTTTAAACTTTTTAAACTTTTTAAACTTTAAACTTTTTCTAACTTACTAGATAGGATTAGATTATATTCTTTTAGTAGATATAAATACTTACTTTAATATTAAAAGATTAGAAATAAAGTCTCTATTTTATAAGTATCTATAAATTCGATTTAGTATTAATATCTTAATATCTTACTTATAATATTTTAATAAATAAAGTATTTATAAACTTAGGTTAGATATAATTTAAACCTTAACTTTTTTGCTTATAATAAAATTAAAAATATAATAAATATTAAAATACTTATATTATCTTAATTTAACCTTAAATAATAAGATAGATAGACTTAAGATAAGTCTTTTTTAAGAGAGAGAGATATAATAGTATACTATTCTATATAGCTAAGATTATATAGTATATACTGTGTTTTAGTAGTTATTATTTTATATTATCTAATTTAGAAAGGTTATATATATTTATACGTCTATCTAGACTTTTAGACGTACTTTGTAGGTTTAGGCTTTTATATTAGCTAACGTATGTTATTGTTTAGTTTTATACCTCTTTGTATTATCTGAAACCTCTTATATATAGTAGTCTACTCTCTTAGAGTTAGAAAAGGCTAGTTATTATTTTCTTCTATATCAGTGCCTAGTATCTATATACGTTATTCTACTATACGCACTCCTATATACCTCTACTGTAGTTATATGTATTTCGTACTATTATAAAAGTAATAATATAAAAGAGTAGATTATTTATTAGTAAATAAGACTTACTAAGTATAACTTTAAAATTATTAATATATCTAGGAAATTATTAGTAATAATAGATAGATTATCTAAAATTATTAAGTACTTAGCTTATTAATATCTAGTAAGGTTTAAAGAATTTACTCTCTTAGCTATAATATTAGAAATTATAAATAGAGAAGTAAAGATAGATAAAACTTTAAAACCTAAATTAATCTATAATAATATCTAGAAATAAATTTAAAAAAAGAAAAAATAATAGATAAAGTAGTTTATCTTATAATATACTAATACTTTAGAATATAAAATTATAAGTACTATACTATATATAAGAATATTAACTAAATTATTTAAGAAAGTTACTAAAAAGTAAGCTATAAATTTAATAATATTAGAAGAGGATAAACTATTATACTTAAAATTAGTATTTTAAAAATAAGCTAGGAAACTAGTATTCTATATTATATTAAAGTAAATAGTAGTAGTACTTTAGTAATTATATAATTCTTATAAATACTTTATAGAAAAACTTATACTAAGAAGAACTATTAGAAGATTTTAATAATCTACTAAAACTAAGAATATTATTATATACTATTATTTATATTTAAATTACTAATTCTTAAAACCTTTTAAGCTAATAAAAAGACTTATACTAATCTTATATTTATAATTATAAGATTTAATAAGATTTAATTATATTAGTTCTATCTTATTAGTAGTAAAGTTAAGAGTAAGATTTATATTATTAATAGTTAATTATATAATAAAGTAGATAACTTTTAAACTATAATAAGCTATAATATTAGTAAATATATTATATAGTTTTTAATAATAAGTAGTAAGACTATTTAAGTAGCTAAGAGTAGCTTATAGTAATAATAGTACTTATTTTATTAAAGAGGTATTTTTTATAGAGTTAGCTAAGAATAGAGTATACTAATACTTTATATCTATATTATACTCTTAATCTATAGAGTTAGTAGAAGTATATATAAAGATGTTTTTAGAAGCTTTAAGAGTAGAATTATAAGCCTTACTAGTAAAGATATTCTAATAGAATAAGTATTATATAAGAATTAAAATAGTATTATAATTAAGAGATATATATATTTATAGATTTACTCTAGTCTAACTTATACTTAGAAAAAACTCTTAAGACTTATTATTTAACTAACTAGTAGAAACCTAGCTATAGATAGTATTAATAGAAGTAGTAATATAAAAGGAAAGAATTAAGTTACTTATTATAATAATAGTAGACTAGTTAGTAGAAGAAGCGCTTAAAGAAAGGCTTACTATATTAGATAAAATATAAGAATTAGTAAATTAGAGATAGTTAGTAAAGTAAGCTAAGATAGTAGAGGTAGTAGTAATATAAAACCTTTTACTAAAACTTAGTAACCTAGTATTATTATAAAAGTTATAATAAGATAGTTAGCGCTCTTATAAACTAGAGCTAAGATAGTTAAAGCTATACTAAGTTAGAAAGATAGATATAAATAATATATCTATATAGCTAGAGAATCTTATAATATATAAACTAATAAGTAAATATTACTTTAATTATATTAAAAAATTTATTAAGAAGTTAGAAAATAATTAAATTATTAGCTATTAGAAAACTATTATAAAAATTAATAAAGACTTAAAACTAATTATAGTAAATTATATATATATAGTAAAATAGAGTAAAGAAGAGTAAAAAGTAATAATTATTAAAGAAAAGATACTAGTAAAGTAAAGATTAAAAATAATAGACTTATCTAATCTACTATATACTTATAAATACTCTTCTAATAAAGGAATAGGAGAAGCTATAAGTAATAGATACTAGTAAGATTAAGCTATAGACTTATATAGTTTAGTTAAAAGGCTAAACCTTCTTTAAAAAGAAGAAGAAGAGATTAAGATATATTAGTAAGAATATACTTTATTAAGTAATAAAAGGATTATAGAATATAATTAAAAAAGAAAGTAGAGATATTTAGAAGTAAGAAATATTAATATATAGAGAATAATAAAGAGATTAAGTATTAGGATTTTAGAATTATAGCTATAAATAGTTAAGAAGAATAAGGTATTTAAAGAGAATAGAGAGTAAAAAGATAAACTTTACTTTTAAGTAATAAAGGTTAAAAGAAAAAAAAGTAGAGCTTTAAAATAGAGCTTAGTATATATATATCCTCTTTAAGCTTAGCTTAAGATCTTATAATATAATATAACTTTTCTTTACTATAATAGATTAAAAACTTTTAAATTAAGTATAATAACTTTTCTCTTACTTAATAATAAGTAATATTAAACTTAAATTAAATACTTAAAAAGTAAGACTTTTTAAGTAGATTAAAGATAGATAAAAACTAGTTATAGATTAAAGATAAAGGTAAAAGTACTAATATCTTAAGTATTATTAAGATTAAATATATTATTATAATATAAAAATAAACCTATAATAATTAAAAATAACTTATAAATTTAATAACCTTTAATATAACTAAGATAAGTAATATTTTAGAAGTTAAATCTATATTTAAATAAATAACTACTATAAAAGATTAACTATTACTAAATAACTATATTTTAATAAAGTAAAGTAAAGAGCTATTCTATTACTCTATTAAATTAGATTTAAAGAGAGAGATAGATTATAAAATAGATAATTTTTTAAGTACTAAAAACTATTACTTAGAACCTAAGAAAGCTAGCTTTAGTAACTAGCCTAAGCTAGAAAGCTAATTAAGTAAAGGTAGAAATATAATTAATATCTATTTAATAATAAATAGTTAAATAGAAGAAGAAGAAAGTAAAGATAATATAAATAGTAACTTAGACTTTAATTATAACTTATATAAGTTAGGACTAGTTATTAGAAAGATAGATAAGGTAAAGAAGGAAGAGAAATATAAATATATAGTATTAGAAGATAAAATAATAAGCTAGTCTAAAAAAGACTTTAATAGTCTATATAAACTTAAAGAATTAAAGAAAGAAGATAATATAGCTAGTAAGCCTAATATATATCTACTCTATTATACTAAGAGAGGTAAAATCTATCTATTAATAAAATACTAAACTTTATAAAAACCTTTAATATACTATATATAAGGTAAGATACTACTACTATAAGGAAAACGATTTATACTTAAATTAGATAAAAAGTATAAAGAATTAAAGATATTATAAGAAAATATAACTAAGATACTTAAAAATACTAAGTTTATAAATATATTCTACTAAGAACTAATAGCTTAGAAGTTAACTAATATAATCTATTAATTTAATAAGAAAGATCTAAAAAAAGAATTCTTAATATAGACTATAAAAGATAAAGGATTAGATAATAATAAGTATAATACTATTAGAATTATATATCTTAAAGAGGAGATTTATCTTAAAATAACCTAGCTCTTATAAATTATTCTAGAAACTAAGAGAGTAAAATAGTATTAACTATTAAACTAACTTTATATACTATTTAATCTTTTTAATATTATAAAAGGAGATTCTAAGTAGTTAAACGTTATTAAATAGAAAGTTTTAAATTAGTTAGAAATAATTAATATAAAGATTTAAAAAGCCTTAAAAAAGAATAATTTAATATTTAATATACTAATACTTTATTTAATATATTTAAGAAAAGAAAGACTTTATAACTATATATCTTTCTACTATATAAGTTAATAATTATTTAAGAATATTTAGATAGACTTAAAGACTTAAGCTAAAGTAAGAAAAGATAAAAAGGACTTTTAGTATAAAATAAAGCTAGTAATAAAAGGTTAAGAAACTCTTTTAAAGAGAAGAGATAAATTAGATAACTTAATTAGTAAAACGTTAGAAGTAAATCTATATATACTTTTTCTAAGAGTTATAAGAGGAAATTATAATATATTATAAGTACTATATATAAGTTAACTTAAGAAACTTATATAAGAGGAAGAGGTAGAAAATAAAGAAAGAGAGTTAGATAATAATAATCTAAAACTAGATAAGAGTAGAGAAAAGGTTACTATTACTTATAGAAAGAAGAAAATAAAGTCTATAGTCTAATTATTAGTATAAGCTAAGAAGAATAAGGTATTAAAATATAGAATAAGGACTAGAAAGGATCTTCTAATATCTACTTTAAGAGATATAAAGATATTATTATTAAGTAAAGAGAAATATAAGTATATAAGTAAAGAGAAATATAAGTATATAAGTAAAGTATTTAATAAGAAGAGATGTTATTTAGAGAGATATAGAAAGAGTATAATTAAATAGTAAAGAGATAATTAGCTAACTCTTAGTAGTAAGAAGATTAATAAACTATAAATAGAATTCTTAAAGTTAAAGCTTATAAAGCTTTATTTAGACCTCTTTAAAGTAAAAGGATAGCTATTAGATAAATATAGAAAGGATTTTAGATCTTATAAAGAAAAAGAGTAATTTAAGTTACTAATTTATATATAAAAAAGAAAGGCTTTTAACTTTTTAAAGATAAATATTTAAAAAGAGATATAATAATTATTTAAGAAATAGAAGTTATTAAAAGATATTTAAGATTAAATTTAAGAAAAGGAGACTAAGATATATAAATTATATTAAGATCTAGTATTATACTTAAAATATAGTTATATAGACTAAATATACTATCTTATAGAATTATAATAGGAATTAAATAGTATAGCTAGAGATTATATAGTTATTCTTAGATAATTAACTAATAAAGAAGAAAGAGATAATATAGTATTAATATTTAAGAAGAGATTAACTAAGTTAAAAAGAAGAGATTAAGCCTAATAGATACTTTTTTAGAAAGTGATTATAAAAGGATATCTAGTAATATATAATTAATTAGATATATACTAGATCTTAAGTAATATTAATTATACTTTAAAGATTAAGCTAAGAGAGTAGGTAAAGATTCTTTAACTAGAGATAAAAAGCTAAGAAGAAAAAGGAAAAGTACTAAAAGCTAGTAAAGGAATACTAACTAAGAATATATTTAAGAAAACACCTACTCTTTTATAATATTAGGTATTAGAAAACTAAACTAAAAAGAAACTAGTACCTCTAAAAAAGAGAGTTATTAATATAAGAAGTTAGTCTATAGTTAATAGTCTACCTAGTAATAAAGAGCTAAGTATAACTCTTATACTATAACGTTCTAGTATTAAAGTATTTAATAATTTTAATCTAAACCTAAATTTAATATTAAACTCTATTATAATAAAGGCTTTTACTCTTTAGTTTAATACTAAGTTTTTTAATCTAAATAGTAAGATAGAATATAAGTAATAGATAAAAGAAGTTAAGATAATTAAAAAGGCGAAGTAAGAAAAGGCTAATAAAAGTAAAATAGAATAATTAGAAGGAGTAGAGGATAAATAAGTAGAATTAGTATATTATAAATAAGTATATATTTAAGGTTATAGGTTAATTTATAAGAGATTATAATATAAGGAGGACTTTAAAATATTTATAGGACTAATTATATTAGCGATATAGGTATAGGTAGAAGGACACCTATCTAAAAGGGGGGGGGGATAGTTATTAAAGCGATAATCGCTTTAGTGCTTATCTAGTCTAATAATTCACTTTGCTTGTACTTAGATGTTTAAGGCCTTTTATAGCTAGTCTCCTCTTTTATTATTACTATATAATATAATACTTTAACCCTCATCTCTAGACACTAGGCCACTGCTATACACAGGCAAGATAAACTTGCCTTCTTCCTCTCCTTTCTTCAGGAACAATCACATGCATAACAATCAACCTTACCTTGATTTTATTCAAACCTGCTGCTATGAAAGCCTCTCGAATTCCAAGGAGGCCGAGATGTGGTTACAGGGTACCTAGGTAATGTTAACCCTAGCTCACGAACAATTCCTCCTGTTCTAGGCTACATTGCTAATCTCGTTCTTACGCTGCCTCGTCCACCTCCTGCTCGCTTTCCCAAAGCTGCCCGATAAGCCGGCAAATTCTTTTTGAAAACCGATTCTAAACTGGGAATTGCATACCATGGCGGCATATATACAGGTTGCGAGGCCCGGATACCGATTCGTCGGTGTTTCGCTGTGGATAAACTTTGGAGGGTGATTGGAAAGATACCAATGCCTGTGTTGCCTACTTAAGCATTCGTTAGCATTGCCAGTCCTGTATCTGTACAAACCCAGGGCTCGATTGTCCTAACTATTCTGCCGGTTCCCCCCAGCACTCGAGATTCCTAATCGGGAGCGGAACCTCGAACTCCACGACTTCACATCAGTTGGACAAGGTCTCAGCGCCTGTGCGTGCATAATCTGGGGAAGAGTACACGGGAGAACGGTCCATGGGCGCCAGCTAGCGCCTCACCTATATGCTCGGCGGAATCAATCTTGTTCTCCTTTTTGTTGCTATAGGTGTCTTCGTTAAAGTCTGTACCAGATACGCAGTCGCAGTTTCTTTTCACTAGCACTGTATATGGGAGGTGCAATTTCTACACCAATCAGTTTTTTGGTCACCACTTTCAAATTCCCATTTCTTGCCCGGATCTCGGCGCCATGGCAATACATTTTTGATTGCCCCGATGAGCACATGGCTTGAAATAAAGTGCGGTTGAATTCTCAAACCTCAAACTATCTCCAGTCAATGGTCTTCTCCATTATTGCGGAACGTGGCAGCCGGGAGCTGCCTCCTTGTTGATTATTTATTTACCCAGTTGGACTATGCAGTGGGATTGGTCTTAAAAGCGGAATCACAGATGAATATAGTCCCGAGATGCAGGACATTTTCCCAGTAGGCGGAATATAACTTCGCCGCCTTGGGCTACATTTTGGAATCTGGATTGGGGGGGGGGGGAGAACTAGCATACTGATGTGATTGTCTTCACTGTACGTAGTGTACAGACACAGAGTCGTACCTATGCTCGGATACGCGACCTACACCCCCATTCCGTCTTTCGCTTCTAAAAAAAA